>JAQZBX010019164.1:0-34016 GCA_029593785.1 Cabassous unicinctus
CCTTTTCTGGTATGTTCAAAGTCTGATATTCTTCATTGATGGTTTCTGGATTTTTATCTTGTTCCTTTAGATGAGTCATCATTTCATGTTACTTTGTTTGTAATCTTTTGTTGCACACTATGTATTTTAATATTTAAGGTGTTAAATGTGGGATTTAGTCCCTGTGCGAGTGATATGACAGCTAGTGATATGACAGATTTCCTTGAGTGCCAAGAGCTAACAAAAACAAAGAAACCGATGCAAAGACACCATTCACTATCTCTGCCACATTGGCTGGTGCTCTCCATCAGGGTTTAGCCCTCCTATCAAGAAGTTCAGCCTGAGGTGAATGTGTAGTGCAGGGTCCTCTCTGTGTCTTCTGGACTTGTTTCTTTTCCTGGACTTGTGCTTTCTCATGGCTTTAGGAATTTTCCCATTTACAGGAATTTGAATGCCCTCTCTACTCTCTGTGAAATAGACTTTCTCTTCCCTCCCCACCCCCCCCAGGTTCTCTGTTGTATGCCTTAAGGCTGGTAATCCTTTGCCCAAGCTTCTTTGACTTAATTGTTTCTTATAGGGCTTTAGCTGTCTATAAGCTGTTTCTGCCCTACAGGGCAAGTTCTAGAGAATGAATTAGAGATGAGTTTCCTGGTTCAGTCTTTCATGCTGCCACCCCATATATTGGCACTGACATACAGTCACTATAGTATGTGCATAAGGGTTACTGTGCTCCCTTTGGAACAGGGCCAGGCACCCATGATGGAAGCACATGCTGGTTCTACACCACATCAGAGAGGAAGAGAAGGAGGGACCAGCATAGTGCCATGAGCTTCTCCTACTATTTGTTAAAGCTGTGTTTTCTTGATTCTGTATTTGCCCAGTTCCTGCAACCCTTGAGTACTTTCCGGAGCTCTGAGGAAGATGGCTCTGCCACTTTTTGCTAGTTGTTGAATGATTCTGTGGGGCAACAGCACCCTGGAGTGTTTTACACCAGCATCTTGGTCAACCAGAACAGGATGTTAGCACCAGGAAGTAGTATATGTGATCCAGATAGTCCAGGACATTCCATCATGTCAGTTCCCATAGAGAGGAAAATAAATCAAAAGAAGCAGCAGTAGGTCAAGGCTTGGGAGGGTCTCAAATGCAAACTTCTGTGTCTTCTCCACATATTTTATGTGTCAACCTCCCAGCACAGCAGCATTGTATTTTCTCAATCATGGAGGCTTCTTTTGTACTTATTCATGACCCTGCTCTCCCTCTTACCTCCACTATCCAAAGTGATTAGTCTAGGACAGCAAGTGTAGCTCAGTGGTTGAGCACCTGCTCCCCATGTACAAGGACCTAGGTTCAACCCCCAGTACCTCCTAAAAAAAACGTGGTCCATAGATGGATACCTGATTCAAGCTAAACCAATCAGAGACTTTCCCCTCAAAATTTATACCTGAGACAAGAGCTCATTTCTCTTTAGGAGGAACTACATGTAATATGTGGAATTGGGAGATATGGATAAATATGGGCCATGTGGGCCAGAGCAGAAAAAGCTGGTTTTTCCAGAGAGAAGAATGAAGTAGATATAGAGGAGAAGCAGAGAAAAAAGAGGGAATGAGAGAAGAGAGAATTTCTTTAGGTTCTGTGCTGTATCCTTATAATAACGGTCTTCTTTTTGCATAATTGAGCATAACTTTGCTTTTTTGTATTTTATTTTTTATTTGAAAAAATTTAAAAACCTTTTAATTTTTAAATAATTTCAAACTTACAGTACATTTGCAAAAATAATACAAAACCCGTACAGAGAACTCCAGTACACCACACACCCAGATACACAAACAATGCAACTTTTTACATTTTGCCACATTTACCTTATATATCTACTTATCATCTATCTACCTATTTAATTCCTAAACATTTGAGAGTAGTTTGTACACATCATGCTCCTTGAATATATAGTACTTCCATGTATATTTTTTAAGAACAAGGATATTCACTTACGTAGCCACCTCAAGTGCAGTTATAAACATCAAGAAATTTAACATTGATTAAAGCTTACAGTCTATATTCCAATTTTTTTATATGTTCCAATAATGCCTTTTTGGCATTTTCTCCTCCATTATTAGTTCCAGTCCAGGATCATGTATTACATTTAATTGTCATTGTCTCTTTAGTTTCATTTTTTTAAATTGTGGAAACATATATACAACATAAAGTTTCCCATCTCAACCACACCCAAGCATACACTTCAGTGGGACTAATCAAATTCATAATGTTGTGCTACCATCACTGCCATTCATTAGCAAAACTTTTCCATCACCCAAACAAAAACCCTGCATCCATTTTGCATTAACTTTCCATTCTTGCACTCCCCTACCCCTGGTAATATGTACTCTACTTTCTGTCTCAATGAATTTGCATATTCTAGTTATTTCATGTCAGTATAATAATATAATAACTGTCCCTTTGTGTCCGACTTATTTCACTCAGCACAATGTTTTTAAGGTTCATCTAATTTGTAGCATTTATCAGTACTTCATTCCTTTTTACAGCTGAATAATATTCCACTGCATGTATATACCACATTTTGTTTATTTTTTCATCTGTTGATGGCATTTGGGTTGCTTCAACCATTTGGTTATGTGAATAATGTTGCTATGAATGTTGATCTAGAAATATCTGTTCAAGCCACTGCTTTCCATCCTTTGGTGTATATATCTAGAAGTGGAATTGCTGGGTCATATTGTAATTCTATATTTAACTTTTTGAGGAACCACTAAACTGTTTTCCACAGTGGCTGCACCATTTAAATTCCCACGAGCAATGCACCAGTTTCCAATATCTCCACATCCTCACCGATACGTGTTATCTTCCCCCCGTTTTTAAATAATAGCCATCCTTATGGTGTGAATGAGCATAACTTTTTTACTTGGAGCTAAAGTTCTTAATGAATATTCTTCCCACACCCTAAGAACGTATAATACAAAAATGTGAATTTGTTCAAGCACGTAGTACCGGACCCACAAGAAACACTTTCATCCTGCAGGAACCTCCTCTATGCTAATATGGAAGAAATCTGCCTACCTTCCACATTCTCTGTCCACACCTCTCCCACATCAGTCCCCTGAGAGGCTCAGAGGACTCAACCAGAGGATTGGGACAGAACTCACATTTTGGGTCCCCAAAGGGTTTGGGGCTGTGTTATAACAAATTTAGCTCTCTGTGGGTTGTTGGGGTGTCTGGCCGTTATTCGTAATTTTTTTTCAAAATAACAAAACATATTATAAGTTCCAAATGACTGATTTGCAAGATAAATTTAGGAATACATCCATTCTAAAAAATAAGGACTACCTGTACTAAATTAATTAGGAGAGATGATTCACATCACAGAATTCTCCAGCGCACACAAGTATTCCATTAATCAGGGCTTGATTGCATTTTAATTACTTTCAATGCATTTAGGTTTTCATTTATTTCATGAGAAGTTGTAGACAAACTTCAGTTTGCATTTTAGGAGTCTTTATTCATTGAACAGCCATTAGACAAGATGACAAAGCATTTGTGAAATGATACTGTAAGTCAGTGGAAGAAAAGTGACTTTAAATTATCCCCTTTCAACTGAACACAGCCAAATATTCAAGAATTCAGATGTATAAAACATTGAATTTCATGCCTTGTGATCCAACCAATTTAGTATGTGCATTTTGGGCTGTAATTTCTTCTTTTGAAAAATGAGCTCTTTTGCTGAAATTATTTAACCTCTTCCAATACTGTGTAAAATAAACTAAAATTTGAAAGACAGATGAAAAGAACGTATTCCAGCTGGTCACCAATATTCAGGAAACAAGGTCTTCAGGAATAAAAAAATTCAGTTGATATATTCATATTGCTCCCCGATGAAGGAAAAAAAATTATCTAGGTTGGAGCAATACATAATTTTCAAAAGAAAGACTACAAAATCATTACTTGGTTTTGAAATCATTATTTATATTGTTGCTTATACATAAGTTCTCTTCCTCTGATTGGGTCCTAAGACTTTGTAAAATGAAACTGTCTTGTGTATGGCTTTATATATACAACTAATAATGTATATGGTGATAATGGACTTGGTGAAACACCCAGTCTGTCTGCCAGTTTATTCCATCTGTTAATTGCAGATAAGATCTATTTGTGTCAATACTGTATGAATGTGTTACGATGAACCAAATATATTGTGTAACATAGTTTGATTAAAAAAAAATTATATGTATCCATTACATTTAATTGAGAAATGTATATATTTATTCATCTGTGTTTACTTTTTAGTTTTTAATTGTTTATATTTTCAATTATTAAATGTACAAAATAAAGTTAAAAAAAAAGATCTATTTGTGTCTTCGTGCTGTCATAATGTTTTGTAACAATTTTAATCATTACTGGAAATAAAGTTTTTCTCTTATTGGTTAAAAAAATATATCCTCTTTTTTTTTCTTTTTAAAGCAAATGATGGAGTTGTGTATGCTCACACAGGAGGAAGCAATTAAGACCCTGATTCAGTTTAGAAGTTTTAAGAGAAATATAATTTGAAAGCCTGAGAGGCAGCAGAGGGTTTGAATCATAGCTCTCTTTTTACTAGCAGAATGACCTTTGGGAAGACAAACTTTTCTGAACCTTGTTTTTTTTTTCATTCTGTAATATAGGAGTTCTAGTACTCATAGGGTCATTGTGATTGTGCATGTGAAAGTTTTGTAATCTGAGAAATATTATATAAATATTATTTACTATTACTGTGATAATTACCATACTAACAACTTTTAATTTTCACTGCTAGGTGGAGATGTTTTCAATCATATGGTCAAGATAGTGTTTATTGTGTGGCAAATATGACACAAGAATGAACCCACCTTCTTATTTCAGAATATCTGGAAATATGTGTTATTAAAAGAAACTTCCATAATTTTTAAGCATGCATGCATTTGAACTCATGCCCAAAGGCGTCAGCTCTTTTGTGGAGCAGAATTTGAGTCCTGGGCCCTCTCTCCATCCCATATTGGTTTGGCTGGTCCTCTTCTCTTCTCCTTGGCGCCAAACCACCAATTGACCTTTCCTGACCAGGCACAGACTCAATTGAGCCTGAACAGGGTTAAGACAAAGAGATAATAGCAGAGTTTGTATATGCTCGGTCCCTGTCAAAATGACTAATAAGACAGGGAAAGAGCAGTGGCTTAAACAGCTGGTGTAACCAGATCTGGGACCTATTTGGGTAGAGGGAGGAGTTGAATGACAATGTCAACCAATGAATGTCCTATCAGGTGGCAAACTCTTCTAAGCTCAGCTTGAAAGGCCACTTGTGGCCTAGCACACAGTGGGTACTCAATAAATGAATAGACAGTACTGTGCACCTTGAAATTTTCCCCCCAAATACTGCTAATTAGTTCTCTCATCACACCCAAAATGATTCTGATAATATGGTTCTAAGTTAATTCAGGCTTCTGAGAATGATGATTCAGTTTTCCTATCATATTACACCTTTATACATTTACACTATCTGAGGGCATAGAGAGACATTTATCTTAATTTTACACAGTATTTGATTTTTTGTTATTATTTTAGCAACTTACTTTTCATTCATTTCCCCATGTTTTTGAACAAAATTGTAATTATGGTGTTGATGGATGTTTGTTTCTTAATTTTTTTTTCATTAAAAATATAAACAATTGGGAGCGGGTGTAGCTCATTTGGTTGAGTGCCTGCTTCCCATGTACGAGGTCCCAGGTTCAATCCCCAGTACCTCCTTAAAAAACAAAACAAAACAAAAAACTATAAAAAATATCTTTTTTCATGTTGTTTCATTGTCTTCACAAACACTGCTTCAGATTACCAAAAACTTCATTGGATATATTAAGCCATTAGATAGACCTAGCCTTGCTCCTGTTAGATGTTGAGCAAACTTCCAATTTTCCTCTACTGTACATGATGCTGCCACTGCCAACTTGGAAAAATAACTTGACAGTTAACTTTTAAACCACTTTATGTTGTTAAGAATTTTCAAAAGTGTATTTTCTCTTCCTAGAAAATATTTATTCATTAATTTTTCCCATTTAAAATGATTCTCCCCAATCTCCCCTCCCCCCCACCAAAAAAAAAGATAAACAACTTGCACAAGGTACCCAAGTAAGGTAAACAATAAATCTCAGAAAGGCATTTTTCCTCTGGCCCAAGACCATGGCTGAAGCAATAAATAACATTAGGCAGAAAACAGTCTCATCATCATGATTATGAGCATCGTCAAAACTATCTGCCTCATCATCATGCCAATGATGCAATTATTATTTAGAACACCAAAGTGAAGTGTGACAATGAGTCCTGTATCTGGGGAGAGTGAATGCAAAAATGGCACCACCAATCCATTTTGAATTAAGTATGTGCATCCCTACCACATACAGGGCACGGTGCTAGATGCTGGGATGTAGTAAATTATAAATAGGCAGGTGTCATCTTTGATTTGCCAAGGAACCCTCAACTCTGACCCTAATGTTGAAATAAAGATGATTCCTATCCAGCACTTTTCTGGGCTCTTTATTATTCCAACCCTTATCTATTCAAGGTCCTTGTCTGTTTTGCTCCTCTTCAGTTGCTAATCCTGACCAGAGTGCTGGGAATTTTCTCCATACTGGTTTAGCAAGTTCAGGCAGGTTCTGCCCCAAGGGATTCTGGGTCATAATCATTCTAACCACTCAGCCACTCCACCAAGTTTTTAATCATTCACCTTAGCTGGAATCAATCACTCAGACCAAGTTAGCAACCCAGGGTTGGAGGACTGAGAAAATCAGCTTGAGGTTTTCCTGAGGCAAAAATGGCAGATGACAAAGTTGGCGCAATAGCCACTGGGACCAAACACTCCTGTATGGAGAAATCCCTATTAGGCACAAGAGAAACAACAAGAAAAATGAAGTTCTCTTAGACTTGTTCTCAAAGAGCTTGCAATCCTATTAAGGAGTTGAGTCCATATGTATGAAATGGTAGTGAATAGTGGGAGAGTGCTAAGAGCACAGCAGACTGGTGGATATTGAAAGAGGAATGGACAAAATCATCTAAGGGTCATCGTGTCCTCAACAAAGAATTGTGGCCTTCACAGGAGCAATTCCATTAAGAAATGTAAGATATGTCTAGTCTGCAGCTGTTTACTATCCAGTCAGGGAGGCAAGAGATGCTCCAGGAAATGTTAAAATACAGTATCGGCAAAGTTAAGGCTGATTATGTGTAAAGGGAGTGAAACAGACAAGAACAGCCTGATTTGGGGGGAAAGGAAGGAGAAATTAAAAAGGACTTGACAATATAATTTGGGGAGCAGTGTTGAGCAGAGTTCAAAGAGGTGTAGAGGCTACATATACTTGGGACAGGACCTGGCTGGAATGGATAGAGAAAACACATTTGTGTCAGGCAATATAAGAATCAAGGTCAGAAAGCTATGAAGGTGGCAATTTGTTGGGAGACCTTGGGTGCTGGATTGACAGCTTTGATCTTTATTTTTGTGGGCAGCTAAAAGCTTCTGAGACAGGGAATGACATCATGAAAATAGGAGACAGGAGACAAGACACAAGAGATGAGAGGCAGAGAAACCAGTTAGGAGGCTACTGCAAGCATTTTGGCATAAGATAAAGTCCTGTTGTGGGAGACAAAAAGAAGGAAGGATGAGAGGGAAGAGGTAGGGATGACAAGGGAAGATTTCAGTAGGAAATGTGTTCAGGGGAGGAGTTGGGAGTATGTGCAAAGATTTACATATTGGTAGGACTGTACTCTCAATTGATTATCTTATAAGAACTGTGAAGCTTCTCTATAAGACAGGCTAGATGTAGGTATACAACTGATTTAAAATGGCAATACCAGGGAGCAACTTCTGGCTCACATAGGATGGGAGAGTGGAAAAAGCACTTTGCTTTAAGGGTTACAAATCCTGGCCTGAATCCCAGTTTTTTATTTGTTTGTTTGTTTTCATGAATTAATTGTATGTACTTGGACAAAATACTTTAAACTCATTGGGCCAATTTCCTTATCTGTAAAATGGGAATATATAATATTATTGTCTATTTCTTGATTTTCTGTGAGAGTTAATTAAATAACAGTCACTATTTTTTCAGTGCTTTAGTATGTAAAAGGCTTTGGTGTTAAGAACCTTATTTGCAATTTTCTTATTTAATCCTTAGGATGCACAGTCTGCATAACAACCTATTCCAAAACTTAGTAGCTTAAAACAATATCCATTTTATTTGCTCATGATTCTGCAATTTGAACTTGCCTGGTGGTTGTTGATGTGTTTGCAGTCAGCTGGTGGGCTGGCTGGTGGCTGGGCTCAATTCAAATGCTGGGTAGCTCAGATTCTCCCTCTTTTCATCTCAGGGATTCTCCCTCTCCATGTGGTTTCTCAAGCCAAGTAGTTGGACTTCTTACCTTTGAAGATGATCCATGTGGCTGTCTTTCTCTAAGGCAGCTAGGGGCTGCCTCAAATTTTTCCTGGTCTGTGAAAAGTCTGGAATCAGGGCACACCCCCAAATGTGGGAAGGGTCTCACTTTGGAGGGCTTTGCTTTATTTTGGACAGAGACAGGGATTCAGTCTTTCACAGAGTGGCCTCAAAATTCTTCTACCTTTTCCAAGGCAAAAATACTGAGTGGCCTTTTTTTCTTACACTTTTCTTCTTTAAAGCAACTCTAGATTTTAATTTGTACTTCATTTCACACATAAAAATGTAAAGGAATAATTCCTACATTTAATTTAATAGAATTTAATACAACTGTATTTTATTTAACAAAAACTTACGTAGCTGGCGGGTGCTGTTTTACGTGCTTTGCCTATGTTGCCTCTTTTTATTTATTTAGTAAACTACCACTTCAATCAAATGGGGTGAGGTGGGGCATTCTGGAGAGTGACTTGCCTCGCAGCCACCCGTCCCTTAGACCCAGTAGAGAGAGGAGCACGGAGAGATGGAATTGAACTGCTTTGGAGGACAAGGTCCCCTCCCACTTCTTGCAGCTGTCCGGCTTGGCTTGACCTCCTCCCCGCTAGCTGGAGGCAGGAGGTCTCCACCCCTCTCCCAGATCCAGTCGGTGTTGGGTGGGTGGCTTTTTCCGGGTCACTGGCGCACCCTCTCTATTCCCAGCCACCTGCTCCGGTTCCATTCCGCCTCCAGGGTCTCCGGGGGGCGTCAGGGACATTCCAATCCTCCCACCACCCGCGCGGAGTGCGCGGGGGGTGGGGCGCGATCGCTCTCCCTTTCCAGTACTCAGCTTTGTCCCGGTTTCTTCTCAATCACTAGTGGCCTGAGTCACCCCGGAGAGGAAACTAAGGATTGATGAATGGTTTGAAGATCGTTTGTTTACAACCCATCAGTTGGCGAAGCCGCAAATCTAGAGACAGAGGCGCTTTCTGGGCACCGTCTGCGCTTGAGGAGACACATGAAAGCCAAGCAGCCGAGGTGCCTTCTCGCCGCACCAAATATGGTCACAAGCGCTAAGCAGCCTCCTGTGGAAAGGCCGGCCTTGTTGGTGGCTCCCCGCGCCGGGACGCACCCGGGACCGCCCTCCTGCAGAACCAAGGATTCGGGCGGCGTTCCGAGTGCCAGGTCTAGAAGCTCAGCTCGCGGGGAGGGCGCGGCGCCAGGACCAGCCCTCCCCCAGCCTGGACCCCTTACCCGCCTGCCCTTCACCGCCCCCTGCCTTGGTTTCGGTCCACAACCCCTTGATTAAACAGGCTCGGGCCACTTTCCCTTTGATCCCGCCCCAAGTTCTGTAGTAAACTCGAAGGAATGCACATCCAGGGCTCCCCGGGAGAGGTGCGCGAGGCCGGGAGGAGTCGGGTGGGGGGTACCCGTCTCCTCTTACCCTGCAAAGTACCCATGACGCCCAGGATTTTCTGATGCCGGGGTGGGAAGAGGAGGAGGAGGAAGAGGAGGGGCGAGCGGGGGCAGGCAAGCTCAGGACTCGGAGGTCATGCATAATTCAACAGCTCAACTTTCGGGACCGCCTCTTTCCTGGGGGTGGAAGTTTGCTCCAAACTTTGTTTATGGGACAGTCCTGGAGTCGCGGCGGCAGCTCTGTCTGCGCCTCCTCCGCCTCCTGGCCAAGCGTGAGCGCCTAAGGCCAACTCGGGGGATGTGAGAGTCAAGCCTTTCGGCTGCACCGAATCGGGTCGGGATTTGCCAGTCGGGCCCCGGCTACAGCTCCGCAAGCTCGGGACGCACCCGAGCTACCCAGGCCCGACGGCGAGTTCGGCCCGGACGGCGGCCGCCGCGCGCGCAGGCTCCACTTCGCTGCGCGCCCCAGGTAGTGCCCGCTGGAGCGCGCCCACTTGCCCGACACCACAGCAGGGCGCCTGGCTTCTCTGGCTTCCGGAGTCGTGACGTCGTGGAGTTGGCTCGGGTTGAGACTTCTTTGGGGGTCTGCCTGCCCTGGAAAGCTGCGACCTTTCCTTTGCCCCTAGCAGTTCAGCAACGTCTTGTGTGCAGTTACCAACCGTCCCTCCTCCCCCCAGCCTTTCCTTCTCCTCCTCCGCGCGGTAACTTCTTTGCTTCTAGAAAGTTGCATAATTCTCAAGGCGAGAAGGGACCCCTCCCCCATCCGGCTGGTGTTACTGCTGTGTCTGGGATACCAAGGCGGACACCTAGCTGACTGTCTCCTCTTTTTCTTTTCTATTTTCCCACCGCCTCCCCGACTTTAAGTAAAAAGCTGATCTGACCTCCCTTCTCCTTGCAGAAAATGAATCCGGCTTCGGCGCCCCCTCCTCTCCCACCACCCGGGCAGCAAGTGATCCACGTCACGCAGGACCTTGACACGGACCTCGAAGCGCTCTTCAACTCGGTCATGAACCCCAAGCCCAGCTCGTGGCGGAAGAAGATCCTGCCGGAGTCGTTTTTCAAGGAGCCTGATTCGGGCTCGCACTCACGCCAGTCCAGCACCGACTCGTCGGGTGGCCACCCGGGGCCCCGGCTGGCGGGAGGCGCCCAACACGTCCGCTCGCACTCGTCGCCGGCGTCCCTGCAGCTGGGCACCGGCGCGGGCGCAGCGGGTAGCCCCGCGCAGCAGCATGCCCACCTCCGCCAGCAGTCCTACGACGTGACCGACGAGCTGCCCCTGCCTCCAGGCTGGGAGATGACCTTCACGGCCACTGGCCAGAGATACTTCCTCAAGTAAGTCAGCCTGTAGCCGAGGAGGCACAAAGTCACGATGCCCAGGGTGCGCGGGGCTGCGTGTGTGTGTGTGTGTGCGCGCGCGCATGTCCTTCCATGGTTCTTTCACAAAGATCTGGAAAGCTGGAAGTAGGGAGTGAGTCGCAGGGTGTTGGAATTTTAAGGGATCAGAAGTAGGGGAGAGTCTGGTGAGGTTCATCCAGGGTCCTGGAAGCCCCAAGAAATTCCAGACGTGGAAATTTCTGGGTGGGTGGAATTCTTACGATATGCATAGGTGACTTTGCCCTGAATCTAGCGGATTGAAACACACTTCTGGGTGCAGACTCCTACCCTCTTCTCTGCCCACCCTAAGTTAGATACCCCATTAGGTCCATCGATCCACTTTGGATGGTCAAGATAAATGAAAGTTCTGAAGCTTGGGAAGGAGAGAGACTCTTGGCAGAATGGGTGGTCTGGAGTCCCTAGCTCCTTGGGAAAAGAAAGTTGGAGAAGTGAACAGTACTGGCTAGGCCTTACTGCTTCCACCTGGATGACTGTAAAGACCACGGAGCACAGTGATGTAATTAGCAACTGCAGTGGTTAAGTAGTTGTGGCCTGGACAAATCAATTGTGTAGAAATTGGGTCAGGAGTTTAATTATGTTGCACTTAGTAACCTAAAATACCATCAAATTAGGGAGCCTGCTTGTTCCAGCTTTTTGATGTCATGAGTTTCATATTAGATTTTATTTAGATAGGAATAGGAAAATATATCCAGTGTCTAGTGGAGATCATTTCAATTGTGGTACCCTAAGACAATTGCATTTCTGAGGAGAAACGAAGTTGGAACTTGAAATGTAACCAATGAGGTCATAGGGGGTCAGGCTTTCAAAGGTGCAGATGGAAGTTGTGCCAGCTGTACCACTTGGTTCAGGATTGCCTGCCCTGGCATTCACTACCAAGGAGGAAAACTTAGAACTTGCCTTAGAGTTCATTTTAAAGCCTATATTTCTTTGGTGGGGTAGCCTTAATTCAAAAGTTAAGAAGTTACCTGCTATTTTAAAAATGTAATCAAGCCTTACTTTGACACCAGTATTTAATACTTTGATTGCTTTGAGAGGGTCCTAATAATGACCACACAGTGATATATGGGTTTGTTATAGCTAACTCTTTGACTCATACTGGTGACCAATTCTTATTCTTTCTGTATCCCAAAGCTGTTAACATCTTGTACAAGGGGGAATTCTTCATTTTGTTTCTGGGGTTTGTGCAATTCTGAGAAGCCCTTGTCCTAAAAGAGACTTGGTCATCACTTTATTCCAAAAGTGATCTTCTCTGGGTTGAGAGATAGTGTGGTTGTGTACGCAGTACTCTGAGTTCTAAATGGCTGGTGGAAGTCAATATGTGACATAAAAACATGACATTTTTCTAAATGTGATATTCTAAAGAATGACATTTGTTTCTATAATATATAAAGGGCCAAAAGAGCTACCTAGCATCATATTTTAGGTTTACTTAGGTAAATGGAGTTTGAGTATTTTATTGTGACTTTTATAGAAATGGACTTGATAATAAATACAAATAGAAGAAAAAGATAATAATTTTCGATAAATTAGGGGGGCTTTTTTGGGTCCTAAATGATTTTTTTAATTCTTTATGAATACACACACATACACTCACAAACACACACACACACGGTATATGAATGTGATTTTTAAAATATGAAATAAGAGCTGGATTTGCCAAATATCTCTGGAAAGCTAGGAAATATAAAACCCCCAAACAAAAGCAAAACAAACAAAAAACAGCTTTTATACATATGTTTTGAATGATTAGAGTAGTTCAGAACAATGTTTGTGAAACTAGGGCAAAAAAGGAAGTTTATCTTAGGTTTAGAGAAATTTGCTCTGATCCATCTCTGTGCATCTGCCCACCGTAACCATTCTACCAATACGAATTGGAGTCCATCTTCATTTTGCTTTGGATGGTTGATGAAATGGACAGCTAAAAAACCTGTTAATAGTAGGCTGGCCTGCTCTGATGCTATACCTGGAAATTTTTGGCCAAATGACAAGAGAATTTAAGAAATTAAATTATGGTAACTATTGTCTTTCAGCATAAGCAATCTGCCAGTAGTTCTCTGTGTTACTTTTGGAGCTTTGTTTTAAAGTTGGAATAAGGTAGATTTTATATGTCACAACTTACTACCCAGCCTCAAAAGTCAATGTAGTTTGGTGAATTAAGTTTGGAAAATGGTGGCAACTGACCTGGGTTAGGATTCTACTGCTGTGAAATGGGGCTAGCAGTAGAATCCTATTCTTGACTTTGTTGGGAGATGAGGGCTTTATAAATGGAAAATCATAGGATTTTAGAATCGACAAGGGTCAATTTTGTTTTTCCTGGCTAGAAACCTGAAGTCAGGGAAGGGTGACGACATGACTTTGGGGAAGTCATGTGGTTACTTACTGGTGGACCCTGGACTGGACCTCTGACCTGTTGCTGTCTACTTACAGAATAGTTTTTTCTGTTTCCTCCCACCCCCACCTTCATCCTTTTGTCACTTCCCCAGCTGAACAATGAGCTTTATGGGAAGCAAAGCCTGGACATCTATGAAGCTCTAAAAACCTTTTTATCATTTTCTCAGATAAGATTGTTCCTGGGTGTAGGATGTAGTCACTCTCTGGTACCTCCTAGGGCACCTTTCCGGAGCCTTCACACTAACATGTAACCGTGGAGCAGCTCAAATATTCAAACATGTGGCTTCTGAAAAAGGCTGCATTATTCCCGCTGTCCTTTAAAGCTCACGAATCAGACTAGGGTGCGTAGGTTTTGGGCTCTTAGCAACCTGACACACTGGCTTTGAACGGTGATCACGTTAAAATTTTAAAAATTTTCTCATTATAAATGGAATGCATGTTTATTGTACGTAAACCAGAAAAGAGAGAATTATAAAGAAGAAAATGAGCTAGCTTCAGTAGAGTTGTCAAGAATGACTTTTCTATCTTTACTCTTTCCTACAAACATTCTTGTAGAAAACTTTTATTTCAGTCACACAATTTTAGAAGAAAAAATGTATTTAATTCCACATAGCGACAATTCCAATTATAACATTTGGCTACTACTCTCAATTTTTAGTAATAATTTCAGTGTTCTCCGTTTTCTGAAATGTGTGGTAGAAAATTATTTTTGTCAAAGTGATCTATGCACTTGGTAATGAATCAAATAGTACAGAAGGACGTTTGTTGAAAAACAGTGGTTTCCTTCACCACCTCAGGGTTCACAGAGGGAACCTTTTTATTTTTTACCTGTTTTTGTATTTAATTCTTAGATTGTTACCTCCCTTAGCCCTAAGTTATATGCTTTGACAACTGTTTTTTGAGTTATCAACTTTTAACTCGTCATATGAAAGTGAGGATGAAGCTCCTTAAATTAGTTTTTTTCTTCCTTTCCTAAGTTTGATAATTATATTGTTTTTAGTTTGTATGTTAGGTCACTTTGTTATTTCTTTTTTGGTCAACTTTTGTGAATATTTCTTGATTTCCCATAGTCTTAGTATGTTTGAACAGAAGCCACATTAAATTTTTAAAAAATTTGATTTTAGGATGTTTGGGTCACTACCAGTTCTATAACTTACTTTTTGTCAGTGTCACTTTAACACTATAAAAGTCCTGACCCTATAACCTGTATCTGTGCTTTGCCGCAAAGTTGATCTTTTTATTCATAAATGATTCTTAAAATTGAAAGACTATAGGCAGCATTTACATTATTAAAATTCTGTAAACATGATTCACTGTCTTGTGTGTTAGGATTGGATTTTCAACTTGCACATTGGATCTGGAGTCAGGCCTCCTGGGTACTCAGTGGAGGATATATCCAACACCAAAGTCAAATGGATTCTCTTTTCTCACTGTTCATCAGTTGTTTGAATTCATGTCACCTTTTAGTTTCCACATATATGGACCATGATTTTCTTAAACAGTTTTCTTCTAGCATTTCTAATTGCCTTCTTATGCCTTTATGTATCATTTACCTTTATTAAGATCTCAAAAATTTCCAGGCTCTCAATCTTGTCTGTTCTATCACATCTCCTTTCCCTAAGCCTTTACCCCAGGTTTCCTCCCTTTTTCTGTGCCATTTTACCTTGGTTGTTTTCTAGGTCCACAACAGAGCTCTCATCCTGGGTCTTCACTCCATGGCTGAAAGTGCTATTTCCTTTTCCCATGTCTTCCTCTTTTTTGGTTTATGCCTTCATTTTACAGGAGCACATTCTGCACATTTGAATAACATTTTCAAATCCTTTTCTATCTGAAAATATTTATTTTAAAAGTGGTTCTTAATTAATTTTCTTAAAAGAGAACTAAACTCTGGCATGTTTTTTCTGTTTATCTTTGGATGACAACACTATGTAGCTATTTTTCATGAAGGGCCTTTTGTCATTGCCTTCTGCCTCTGTTTTTCTTGTCTGTAAAATGAAGATACCAGTACCTATCTCGTAGTGTTTTGAAAGCATATAGTAGATGGTACAAGTTAGTTCTTGCCTTCCCTTACCTATCTCCCAGCATACATGCACATTGTCTACCTGGCCCAAATCAGATGCAGAAGTCTTGACAGTGGGTAAGGTGATTCCAAGTCCAGGTTATAGCTATGACTATGAACTACAACCTGGATCTGGAGTTAAGTCAGTTTTTACCCTTAAAATAGCTAAGCCCCTAACAGGTCAATCTTCCTGTTAATAAAAATCTAAATAGGAACGCCCAGCATGGGGTGCCTGTTCACTTCAGAGTCTTGGACAAAGGATACCCAAACCTTCTAAGGTGAGTCTACTTTTAAGTTTTCAGAATCTAGCCGGAGCAGCCACTTGAGAAGGGGTTGGGGGAATGGGATAAAGAAGTGGGGAGAAGGGAGCGGATATAGCTCAAGTGATTGAGCACCTGCTTTCCAAGTACAAGGTCCTGGGAAAAAAGAAGTGGGGAGAGGTGAGGAGGGACGGTAACTGATATTTGGTGTCCTGTTCTATGCCAGACAATACAGAGAACTGAGCCAGTACTTCCCAGAGAGTCAGTACCAGAGTCCCCCATGGAGCATGCTCTAGACATGTGTGTGTGAAACCCTTTTTATAGCCCAAGATCCCTTCACAGATATTCTTTTAGCCCTCACAGTGACCTATAAACAGGTGCATATTATTGTCATATCTTGTTGTTGAGGAAGCTGAGGCTCAGTGAGGTTAAGCCCAGACCATTAAGGACGTGGCCTAGGGTCACATAACAGGTGAGTGGCAGGGATGGGATTCTCAAACCTGTGCTCCTGCCCTTACGCCATGCTGCCTCATGCCAATTATGTGCCCATAATTAGACCCTATAATTATGTATCTGGGAGTGGTAGAGCAAGCATTAGAGTTTGCTTCTAAACTCAGTCTTGGTGATCAGATTTGGAGCTCTCATTGCTGGAAAGATGGAGATGATGGAAAAAAAAAAAAACCTATCAGACATGGATAGTTCACCTACAGTGCCTATTTCTATTTTATTCTTATCAAGATTTCCATCATTAGTAAATAAAAATCTACATCATTTTACAGTGTACACAGATGTGAGTCTCCCAGTGTGTTCAGTTGATGTCAGGATTGGTTATATTGCTGCGAACTTGTTGAGAGGGTTAACTAGATAACGTTAGTAAAATGATTTCAAGAGGAAAAAGAGCTAAGTTTCTTCACATTGCCTTTTTAATTGTGGAGATTGATTAAAAACAAATTGTGGTGGGGAGCAGATGTCGCTCAAGTGGTTGAGTGCCTGCTTCCTACATGAGAGGCCCCGGGTTTGGTTTCTGGTGCCTCCTAAAAACAAACAAACAAACAAACAAAAACAAACAATGAGCAGACAAACGGAAAAAAAAACCAACTCAGGGGAGCTGATGTGGCTCAGTGGTTGAGTGCTGGCTTCCCGCATATGAGGTCCTGGGTTCAATCCCTGGCCCTGGTACATTAAACAAACAAAACAAAACAAAAACAAATTGTGGTAGAGGTTTGAGGCAGCAACAAGTCTCAGTTTGTTGACCAGTTAAGACTTGTAGGAATTATAGCCTATGTATCAGCCCCTCTTTTTCCTTCTCTGTCAAATAAATATCTAACCACAGGAGAGGGGGATGGGAAGTAAAGGAACCAGCCAATCCAGGGGACAGGCTTTTTTAACAGGGTGATAGGAAAGACTGAAGACAGTCGTGATTAGCTTATCATTGAAGGGCAACTTTTTGAGAGGATGGCCCTTTTGCTGCCCTGTGGGTGTCTGTGAATGTTTTAGTTCATAGAAATATTGGTAGAGGAGCATTTTCCAAAGTGTGTTCTCTGGAATGCTAGTCCATTCGGATGCTTTGTGAATAAAAATTTCCTGGACTAATAGGTCTGGGATGTTGCATGCTCTATCCTTCTCTTAGAAATTCATAATATACATTGAAGACTCCAAAGTCCCTTATCAGAAAAACTAGTTTATATTTGTTGAAGCCAATATTTCAAAATCTTATTTGATTCTGGGACTTTTTTTTAATTCTGTCTATCATCAAATAGCATCTACTCAGGAATGTTACAGACCATACCGTGGGAAACCTTTTTGTGACCTATGCTATTATTTCTATAGTTGAGAGTTTCCTGGTTGAAGCGAGTTATAGTTTTCATTTTCAGTGTGCTTTGTGCATATGTATTGTATTTTCATTTATATTCCTTGATTCACTTAACAGCAAATTACCGACGCTTACTATGCACGAGACACTAGGAATGTAGAAATACAGAAATTGTCCTGAATATTATACAAGTGGAATATAGCCAAGAAAACCAACAATTACAGTATAGTGTGATATTATCATATCCTGATTTTATTTTTAAAGAAATGTGTGTGTGTGTGTCTGATAGAAGGGACACATACCAAAATGTTTACAACACTCATCTCTGGGATCATGGATGATTTTTATTGTCTACCTTCTAGCTTTCTCTGTGTTACAAATAATAACATACTTCTTTTTTCAGTTGGAGGAAAAAGTTATTTTAAAAAACTCAGGAGTCAAGAAATGTAATAGAGTGTATCCAGGGGCCTCTGGAACCCTGGAAATGAGGGAGCAAGCCCGGCCAGGCCCATTGAGGTGGGAGAGGGGAGGGGAAGAGAGGAGGCAGGTCCTCTAGGGACAGAGGCCCCGGGTGTCTGAGGGGCCAGAGCAAAAGCTGCCAGGGCAGGCCGTGGGCAGACAGGTGGGTGAGGCTGGGGCACCAGGTGGGCACGGGGAAGTGGGGGGGGCTGCAGTAGAGACGTAAACCAGACCAGAATCATGGAGGACTTTGCTTGGGAGGCGAAACTTGAGTCTTGAACTGTGGGAAAAGGGATAAAATCCGACCTGGCAAATCAGGATGGGTCTTCAACTGTTTTGTAATGTTTTATTTCCTAAGCGGGTAAGTGGGTGTTTGTTGTTATTGTTCTTTATACCTCTTTGTGCATCTTGAATATCAAAAAAAGAAAGAAGGAAAGAGAGAAAGAAAAAAAGCAAAGAAACAAAAAGAGATCCATGTGTTGTAGGGGAATCTCTTAGCAGGAGTTTGGTATCTGAAGTCTGGAGCTTATGTCACTTAAAGGGATACTCTTTGGGGACAAACAGTGTTTTTCTTGCTTTGGGTTATTTTCTTTAAAAATGAAGTAGGCACAATGATTGCAAAATTCTTCATCAGGAATTCTTCATAAAGGTCGCCTAAGGATAAAAAAGTAGGCTTGTGGCAAATCTTTGGTCCTATGGATTTCCTTCAACTTGTTTTTTTTTTTGGCATACTGTCCTTTTCCTGGATCTCTAGCTTTTATTTTATATTCCCATCTAGTCAGTAGTACAACCAGGCACAGCAGATGATAAATAAGAAAGGAAAAAATGATGTGCACTTGTTGGTGCTGTTAGGAGATAAAGTGAAATGCAAAGTGCTTAGCATGTGCCAGGCAAAGCAACTTCCATTGAAAGTTTATTACTGTTGTTCACGGTTTAGATGTGAGGGAGGCTGTGATGATCTTCCAGGACCTTCCCTTGTTGCCGCCTAGAAGAGCTTAGCCTTTTCAGCTAAAAGTCATTGAACCTTTGTGGGTTAGCTCTGTGCAGTGTGCTGTGAGAGAAGAAATGTGCTGGGGAGACAGGGAATGCATACAAAAGCAGGCTTATAAATAACCGTGTTCTGACCCGTGCGGCGCCAGATTCTTCTTGAGCAACCGCTCTCCGCCATGGTGTGTTGGGAGCACTTGAGGTGTGTCCTAAGTTAATCGTTTCTGTTATAGTTACAGGTTCTGAATCTTGCAGCAGTACTGAATGTCTTTCAGCTTCTCCCACTGGCTATGCTCCCTCTGGCCTCAGGGTCTTGGCACAAGCTGGTACCTGTGCCTGGGACATTGTTTCCCTGCTTTTTGCATGGTTCATGCCTATGCTGTCTTCAGGCGTCAGCCTAGAAGTTTTCTTTGACTCTCAGTCCCGCACTTAGTTAGATGCTCCTGCTGCATTCTCCCATAGCCCCTGTATCTCCCTAGCTATAGCACTACCCCCATATTTACAATTATTTCTCCTACTTATTACCCTGGAGGGCAACAATGATGTTTGTCTTGCTTGTCATTGTGTAACCTGACCACACTGCCCTGCACATAGTAGGTGTTCAATAAGTAAGGAATCCCGCAATATTTTTTTAGCCATTTGCATTGCATTGTGTGCTGCCTTGAGAGGGAGAGACGGAGATGGAGCAACAGTTTGCACCTTGGAATTTCTCATAGGAGTCTGCCATGTTTGGGAATGCCTGTGCCCCTTGGATTGAAGGTTTAGAATCCGAACTCTAGATACTAATTCTGTAGACTTGAATAATGGGAAGGATGAGGTTAGATGGGCAGAGAGGCCTTCCAGGAAAGAGTGGATGGGGGAGAATCATGGAGGCAAAAATGTTAAGGCTGTGGTTTGGAGGCCAAGAAGGGGCTGACCTCAGTTGGGTTCAAAGATAAGTATTAGTTGATAGATGACTGTGTGTTGTATTGAGGTTTTTGAACCTCAACTAGGATGGACACACTGACCTTGCCCTAGTCATGCCAACCTCTTCACCCCTTAATTTTGAGATATAACAACCTTAGCTTTAATAGAATGTAGCATATGAACTCACCATTGTCCTCAATGTTGAGATCTTCCTAGGTATTTTACAGAACTAATCATTTAGAGTCTTTCATAGCAATCTATCCATCCATCCTTCCATCTGTTCATATAGATCCATTCATCCATCATATAGTCCAATTTAGCAAGTGCAATTCCAAAATGGAGGGTGGATTTTGCTTTCCAAGCTAGTGATCTACCAGGCCACTCTTGATTCCCACTGCATCTTCCATTTGAGCTTGTACATGAACAGCTCGCAGGTCTGGATATTCCTAGGATACTCTATGGTGGGCATGAGTAGCTTTTCAGTGCCTTTGAGATTAATCAACTGGGCACAGACAAAATTGAGACTTCAGAACCACAGTCATTCCACCAAGACCCACCCAGGCTCAGTCCCCTGAGAACGCCTGGCCCGGGCAGTCAGTGGTCACCTTCTCAGGGGAATGCTTTCTAAACTCTTGGTGGAGTCCTTTGAAAGCCTTTTCAAATTAAGTCATGTTTCTGAATTCCAAGTTACTGTTTTCAGATGACTTCTTCATATTAAAAAAAGTTTTTGAATAGGTAATAAAAATACATTTGAATGACAAAAAATTCAAATAGTACAAAAGCATACACTGAGAGAAGTCTCTCACTTGGCCCCGGTTCTCTGCTCCCTCTTCCCAAAGTACCACCATTATCAGTTTCTTTTGTTGTTGCAGAGAACCTTTGTGCATACATGCATGCATTTCCATACACAGATTATGTATTTATAACTACCTAGGCCTATTTTCCCCACACAATTGGTAGTGTACTGTGCATATCCTTCTGCATCTTTCTTTTTTCACTTCATGTATTTTGGAGTTCATTCTTCTTCTGTACATAAACATCTGCTTTATTTCTTTAAGGACTACTCAGTATACCATTGTGTGGAGGTACTATACATTTTTTTAAACTGGCCACCTGTTATTGGATATTTAAATTGCTTCTGACTTTCTCTTTTTAATTATAAAGATAATATATGCTCAAATACCACCAGAGGGAGAAGAATGGAAAACAAGTTTCTCTGATTCTCCCTGGATTCCCCCATTGGTACCGTTTTATCCAGAAATATTCTTTGCACAGAGAGCAGCTCTCTGGCTTCTGTTTAACATCTGTCTGGCTTGTCTGCCATCTAAATTTATCTATCGTCTACTGTCCTAGCAATCAATCAACCTGTCCTTCATGTATAAGGGTGATAAATGGTATGACAAAGGGACTGACCTGTTAAAATGGACACCCAGCCAATCAGAACGGATGGCGTGTCAGTGTGAAGTGGCTGACCGTGTATCATAGTGCTACTCCAAGTGTAGTCCGTGGACCAATGCCAGTGTGCTTAGAAATTTTTATATTAAAATGACATTTCTGTGACATGATCAGTGGAAATGTCTTGTTGAGCAGGATAGTTTGGGTGTGTCAGACTTGTGTTGTGAGTCACATGTGGCATGAGCTACGTACAAGCCATCCACAGTAGGTCTACGTACTGGCCTTGACAGATTGAACATAAAAAACACTCATCCTTTTAAAGCATATTATTTAGCTACAGTGGTAAAAACAGCATGGTACTGGCATAAAGACAGACACATTGACCAATGGAACCGAATTGAGAACTCAGAAATAGACCCTTATATCTACAGTCAAGTGATTTTTGACAAGGCATTCAAGCCCTCCCAGCTGGGCCAGAGCAGTCTATTCAACAAATGGTGCTGGGAGAACTGGATATCCATATCCAAAAGAAAGAAATGAGACCCTCTATCTCACATCTTATACAAAAATTAACTCAAAATGGATCAAGGACCTAAATATGAAAGCGACAACCATAAAACTCCTAGAAGAAAATGTAGGAAAACATCTTGAAGATCTTGTGGTAGGCAGTAGTTTCTTAAACTGTACATCCAAAGCACAGGCAACAAAAGAATAAATAGATAAATGGGACTTCCTCAAAATTAGACACTTTTACACCTCAAGGATCTTTGTCAAAAGGGTGAAAAGGCAGCTGACTCAGTGGGAGAAAATATTTGGCAATCACATATCTGATAAGGGTTTAATGTCCATGATATACAAAGATATCATACAACTCTAAAAAGACAAACTACCCAATTAAAAAATGGGAAAAGACTTGAAAAGACAGCTGTGCAAAGAAATACACATGGAAAAGAAACACGTGAAAAAAATGTTCAACATCACTAGCGATTAGGGAAATGCAAATCAAAACTACAGTGAGATATCATTTCACATCTATTAGACTGGCCGCTATTAGAAAGCTGGAAAACTGTAAAAGTTGGAGAGGATGTGGAGAGATAGGAATGCTTATTCACTGTTGGTGGGTATGTAGAGTGATGCAGCCACTGTGGAGAACTGTTTGGCGGTTCCTAGGGAAGTTGGGTATAGACTTGCTGTCTATACCTAGAATACCTAGAAGATCTGAGAGCAGTGATACAAACAAACCTTAGCACACTGATGTTCATAGCGGCATTATTCATGATAGCCAAAAGTTGGAAACAACCCAGGAGTCCATCAACTGATGAATGGATAAACAAATTGTGGTCTATTCACACGGATGGAATATTATGCAGCAGTAAGAAGAAATGAAATCGTGAAGCATATGACAACATGGATAAACCTGGAGGACATTAGGTTGAGTGAAGCAAGCCAGACACAAAAGGACAAATACTATATGATTGCCCTGTTGTGAGCTAAATATATTGTTAAACTCATGGAGTTAATAATTAGAATATAGGTCACCAGAAAATAGAAGGGTGGTAGAGAATGGAAAGCTGAGGGTTAATTTGTGCAGAATTGGTAAAAAGGTTGTTTGTAAATCTTTGGAAATGAGTAGAAATGGTGAAAGCATATCATGGTGTTTGTAACTAGCAGAGCTATTATATGGGTATGACAGTGGTTGAAAGGGAAAGTCTTAAGGTCATGCATATTACTAGGAGGAAACCTAGAACATGAAACTGTATGACACAGTAAAACCTCATGTAAAACACGAATATGGGTGATATTGCATATATAAGACTTTTTACAGAATATAAATGCAAATATACTAGAGAGAAGGAAACAGAATAGCAGCTATGTATGGCACGGGAAGCATAGAGAGATTGAGAGATGATAAGTTTTGGTTTGTTTGTTTTTTTGTTTATTATTATTATTGGAATAATGAAAGTGCTCTAAGAATGATTGAACAGATGAATGCACAAATATGTGATTACACCGAATACCATTGATTGGATGTGTTGGATGGATTTATGCTTTATTAATATGTAGCAATACAATTGATTTGTTAAAAAAATAAAATTAAAAAAACAACAACACTCGTCCTTCCCCATAGATAGTTTGTGAAGCACTGACCATTTGTTTCTCTCTCTTAAGTCTATCTCTCTTTTTATCTATTTACCTACCTACCTATTATTTGATTTTTCCACTCATCCATTATCCTTATAACTCTCTTTTTTATATCAATCCACCAATCAACCAATCAATCATAACTTTCATGAACTTAAGAATAATCAGTCTAAAAGTTCAGATAATATGGAAACAAATTCTACCACAAAAAGGTTATTATGATCTGTTTTCCAGTACATAATATACTTTGTCTTTGTGGCCCCTAATGTAACTCATTGTTTTAAAAATCTACCTTGGCAGACCTCAATTCTGAACATTGTGGATAAAACCAAATTCTGTTCTTTTTTATGACTAGTCTACCTGCAAGCACTGCCAGCTACAAACTCAGGAATCAAAACATGCATATTGTTTATTTAATAAGTATATTCCATCGCAATAATTTTTCTGTAGAAATTAAGATATTGAATATTTGTCTTTCTTCCAATTTGCCCATGAAAAACATTTCTTGGCCTGGGTGTTCAGCAGTTGAGTCAGAAACTATGATAACACATCAAAAAGTAGAAAATACAAGCAAATGATGTAACTCAAATGAACAGACATAACTTTTTACTGACCGGATTTGATTTTTGAGTTTATATTAAAAATGTCTTTTATTATAAAACTAATATATACTATTATCAAAAAATCACAACAGAACTGAAGGATATAAAGTGAGTTAAAGTGCTCCCCACCTGCTCCACCCACTAGTTTTACTCATCAGATGTAATCACTGTTAACAGTTGCTTCTGTTTCCTTCCAGAGATTTGTTATGTGTATACGTTACTTGATTTATAAAAACCACATCAGTTGGTTGTTTTGGAATCGTGTGAACCACAGTTTAGTCAGTCTCTGTTTCTGTTTGACCCTCACACAACCTTGGGACTAAGTATAGATACAGATTGAATTATGGAGAACTAGATGTGATGTCCTATGGAAAGTCCCAGGGTGCAAAGCCTTGTTGGGGGTAATCATGGGTCAGAGACTGGGATTTAAGCTTTGTTGTTCAGGAAATTGATGTCCTTGGTGTTCCAAAACTGCACAGGATTTTTGAGGACTGTCAGGTTTTGAGGACTGGGAAGAAGTGGAGATGGAAATTTTAATTGCAGTTTCAGAATTCACAAGTAGTGACTTGAGTAGTCTGCTAACCTGGAATGAAGGTACCTAAGAGTGATTTAATCCCTGGAAAGTTGCTTTGGTGATGCTGGAAAAGAGAAGAAGTCAATTCTTTTGAGGTGTAGTGAGATGATTTGAGGGATATTAGGAGGTAAATGTGATAGGACTTGGTGATGGATTGGGTAGGGGGGTGAGGAAAAGAGGTGACAGGAAAGACTTGCAAGTTGCTGGCTGTGCTTGGGCGTGGATGGTGATACCTCTTATTTTAACAAGCATCACCAGAAGGTTTGGGGTGGAGTCAAATCAAGACTTAATTTTCTAACATGTTGAGTTTGAGGTGACTTTAAGATATCTCCAAGGGGCTTACCTGAATATATCCAGGGTGTGAATGAGATCCTATAGACAGTACAGATAGAGAAGAAAGAGATGTCCTGCTAAACCCTGCAAAGGAGATGGAGAAGGAGCAGCCAGAGAAGTAGGAGGGAATCCAAAAAGTTGCACATGGAGCCCAGGGAAGAACGTGAGTCAAGGAGGAATGGCTACGTCTGCAGCATGTGTCTCAGAAGTCAAGGAAGATGACAACAGAAAAATGTCCAGTGAACCATCCTTCCATTGAGGGCCCCTTCTTCCCCAGGGTAGGGCAAGGGCAGGGGCCTGTGGTACTAATTCACGTGGTAGTTCTCTCTTTAGATAATCTAGTTTATAAAGAGGGCAAATGAAGAAATAATTACCTCAGTCAGATAAGGTGTGGAGAACACGCTCCCACACAGTCCCACAAATTCCCACATACTCTCCATTTTCCCTGCTGAGGGGCTCGATCCTCTCACTCTACAGGTCTAGTGTCCTATACAAGGACCACACATTTGCTTATTTAAACAGGGTCTGAAATCATGTTTTATAACTAATTTGAGATAACTTATAAAACTTGGGTGAAAATATTACTCTAATTGATAGGATAATCACTTGCCACGAGGAAAATTACAGTCCAAGCTGTGGTAAGTAAAGCCTTTGTCACAGTTTGGTTGGTAACACACAAGACTGTTAGTGCTGGGATACGTCATACTAAATTACTGTCATAAAAATAGTAGGCTGTGTTTGGAGAGTATCAGTTAAAAAATTATGGCCAGAGTAGTACGAAACTACAGTGAACATTTATATCTTTCCCGTCTTTGTTTCTCCCTTTGCTTGAACTGATTTTGATACCTGGCAAAGGATGTTCTGGAATTACTGCAGGTAAATGTTCCAGGCCAGTTTACTCTTTCACAGTATAAGGTAAATAAAACACGTTTGATTATATCAAACCAGTTTGAGTTTGGATACATTTTGTAGTTAAAGCTTGTATTATGGTTAAAAGGAGATTTTGTTGCATTTTGCTACCTGGTGGCCCTATGGTAGGTTTGGGAGTTGTGTAAACATGTGAATTTAGTGGGAGAGAGTAAGAATTATAAGAGAAGCAGTGAACTTGAGTGCAGCTTATAAAGTTATGTTTTCTGAAGACGTGTTCTCTAGTGCAATTGTTCCCACTTTTATGTATGGTCTTTGTTTAGGTACTATTTGAAATACAGACTCTCTGCCTCTAGAACTTTTGGCAAATACAGATTTTCTGACATAATTCTGAGATATAGCATCCAACCTATATTTGGCTATTTGTGTATTTTAACATAGAATCCAACCAGAAAACTGTATCATAGGAAAACTCAAAGTAAGGAAAGACAGGAGTGGAGAAAGGATCTGCTACTTAAAGGTTAAGCTTAATAACCAAATGTATTTAAAAATATAATCTCTTTTCTTCTCAGGCTTTTCAAAAAGTTTAGTTATCTTATCTATGATTTGAGAAAAGTTAAACTTCAGTTTATTGATCTTGCATTTCTACCTTCTAAGTATGAAGATGGCAAGTTCTGTGCTTTGGGTTTTGGAAAGCTGAGTTCTCAAGTGACGGTCCAAGGGCTATAACCCATACGGTACACAGTGAAGCCATTGTTCTCTAAATTTGTCTGTTGCTTACATTTTAATAACTATTGAGTAGTCAGTGATTATTAACAGATCATATTTAACAGCAGGAGCAGAAGTAGAGTATGGAGCCATTAGGGACAATTGGGAGTGTCAACATTAAAGAAATGATTTTAAACTGTTGAGGCTTTTGCCTTCAACTTTGGCAGGTGGGTAGAGTAAGGGATGGATTAGCACAGCCTTTTAAAATTATTAGCCATAACGAAGTGAGTCAAGTTTCGCCACTGTGCTTTTCATTTAACCTAAAAATTGGCCAGGCCTAGTTAATTGGTTGAAAACCATTAATGGACTCAGATTTCCCAATTGCACATGCACTGGAACGACCAGCTTACATCGTGTGTGAGTAAAAGGGCCCATGGTTGATTAAAGTGCATTGTTCATGCTCACCTAAAGCAAAGCGTCAGTAGCAAGTTAAATTTTAAGAGTTCTTGGAAGGTCCTTCCGAGATCTGGTAAACAACATCTTGGTGACTGGTTCATATCTATGTGGAGTATACGTTTGAGGGTTGCTGAAAAAAAGAGTATTATAAACTTCCAAGTGAGCATGGAAGTGTAAACTGATGCCATGGAGTTGCTGCAGCTGAAGTGAAAGATCATATTTACTGACACGTACTACAAATGGTTTTTAAAACAATGTCGGTTTTGTACAGTGAGAATACAGTCTGCCAAGGGTAAAAGAAAAACGTTAAATTGTGGAACAAGATAAAAGGACACTGCCTAATAAATAATATCTAATTCCATTAAAATATAAGGTTTCCTTTCCAAATGTAAATATGAGCTTCTAAATGAATGTTTTAAAAATCTGATTTTTCTTTGATTTGTCCAGTGACTTGATACATAAAATAATTATGGCTCTGAATAGTTCCAGACCTAGGATACTACAGTAAAGAATACATCTGTATAGCAAGCAAAAGATAAACAAACCTCAAATGACATTGTGTTTTAGTGATAGCATAGAAATTGCTCTTTTTTTAAAAATTATAATAGGTTAAAAGTATTTCATTGGCTATAAGCAAAATGTTTTTATCTGTCAGTTTTTAAGACCAGAATGACTTCTTTGATCCAGATTGTGAGTTTTATCCTTTATCCATGGGCAAAATCATAGGTTTGTGAAAATTAATGAGGGAATTTAGGCAAAGAGTAATCTATAGAAACTTGTAATAAATCCTTTAAGATATAAGTGTTTCGATCTGATAAGTAGTTCAGTTGTTGATTTGCTTTTGTTCTGAAGGGATTTTGAACATGACAGATTGCACAGAATCAGAAATTGTTTTTAAACTTCCTGATCCTGGTGGAGGGGCATTTACCTAAATACGTTGGGGAGGACCAGAAATAATTAGAGGGATTTTGTAAGAAAGGTTGGGCACAATCCTAACACAAAATGGACTGTGTGAATCAGGGAGATCCAAAGTGGCCTGTTGGTGGCCCTGTGCAGGTATAATTTCAAAGGTGAGCTCTTGGGGAGGCAGTTTGGGGAGAGTTGGGGGAAGATAATGGGATAAGTTGAAAAAGGTCCAGAAAGATAAGCGTTTGTAAAAGACCTTGAGATGTTCATAGATGTCCTTTGCTATAGGACGAGGCCAGAAATGTTTCCCAAGTTGTTTATAGAAAGATAGAAGAGATTATCTTTAGTCTCCTCAGAGTAACAGGGAAGAATTATTTACTCATTTTAAAGATATTTTAGAGAGTGGCTCTTGTAGACCACCCCTAGAACTTTTTTGGAGTGACCTGACTTGAAAGCAGAGAGAATGTAACCAAGTTTCTTTAAATGGCATTGTGGTGGCCTGAAGATGGAGGTTGAGAAACGAGCCTGACTGCAGGTTTGCTGGACATGCGAAGGTGCCAAGGTCTCTCATTGTAGCTAACTGTTCCAGTGTTTTTGCTCTCAAGCCTGATGGCATAGTGAGTGGCTGGCTTTAATTTGCTTCCTGCCCGAAGCCAGCTTTGGAGAATTTAAAAACCTGTTTGTTTCACCCCATCAGCTGGCTGGGCCGTACCCATAATTCCTGCACTTTGATTATGGGGGTTATTACAGGACAAGAGCCTCTTTGTAAAAAAGCATGTTTAATACTCTGGGGTCTAGCGTGACTAGCAGATATAAATTGTATGGAAGCAATTAAAAGCGAAGGAAATGTCATGTGGGCTGAATTTAAACGTACAGACTTGTGGCATTAATTTTTTTGCTTTTACTTAATCAGAGAAGGGTGGAAAGAGGAAAAGAAAGAAGGGATGGCGAGGAATAGGCCAAGAGAGTGAGGGGAGCACATGCAGAAACAAAAAGAGAAAACGAGTGCTTTTTAAACATTTGGTGGTAAAAATCCAAAGGCAGATCGAGTATTATGCTAATGTCACTGCCCTTCACGTGAACTCTTTAAAAATACAAATGTTGGTGAATTACATTCTGTGTTGGGGCTTGTATCTCTTTCCAGTTAGTAGCCTTCATCTCAAGGCAGATGTGTCTGTAACAGTAGAGTGATTTTGGGGGAATATGTTAATAAACAGCCCTGAAGGGAGCTCCGTAAATGATCTTTAAGGCGCTCCTCTCTCCAGCCTAAACATTTTATGCTTTTGGCCGCTGCATATTTCACACACAGTGGCTCATCTTTGGACTTCTGATGTAGCGTTCGTTTCTCTCGCTTGCTTGGAACGTTCTCCATCTCTGTTCTTGGTCTGCTGAGACTCATCCAACCCCATCTCCTCTTTAGCGTCTAATTGGCCAGCCAGAAGGGCTCTCCTACTCTAGGCCTCACAGAAATTATCATCTGTAGCGACAGTGTGGCAAGTCATCTTTTGTATTGTCCATTCAAATGTTGTGTAAGGTTTTGTGGCTAAATTAATGGGTGTCTTTCATTTCCCCGACTTGTTTGTAAACTCTTAGAATATGGATCTGTTGTTATATTGTCCTTGGTATCTAGCACATATTTACTAGGGAATATTTGGTGAAGTCATGCTGACGTTGAACATGTTGAAATCATCAAAATATTACTGGGTCAGAGGCAGAAATGGATGTGTTTTTTTTTTGGTTTGTTTTTTAAAGATTTATTTTATTTATCTGTTTCTCCCCACCCCCTCGTTGTTTGCATCTGCTGTGTCTGCTTGTCTTCTTTTCAGGAGGCATCGAGAACCAAACCTGGGACTTCCGATGTGGGAGGAAGGCACCTAATCACCTGAGCCACCTCCGCTCCCTGCTTTGTTGTGTCTCTCATTATGTTTTCCTTGTGTCTCTTGTTGCATCATCTTGTTGCATCAACTTGCCGTACCTGCCCATTGCATCAACTCGCTGTCTTGCTCCTCTTCTTTAGGAGGCCCTGGAAACCAAACCTGGGACCTCCCATGTGGTAGGCGGGAGCCCAGTCACTTGAGCCACATCCACTTCCCGGAAATGGATGTTTTTAGATTAGATGTAATAGTAAAACAAGTTTTGATTTGAAATTGAGTATTAGAAATACAGACAACTCTTGATGATTTGCCCTAATATAATAAAAGCACTTATCCTTTATTTCCATTCTTTATACATTGAACTCCTTAAGATGAGAACCAGATCTTACTCTTGTCCCTCTCTAATACCTGGCCCAATGCCTGGCACACACAGTAGGGGTTCAATTAATATTTGCTGGACAAATATAACTGATTTTTTTGTTTTTCCATCACAAAGATTATCTGGTGCTTCTTTCCTACACAATGATACACTAGATATTTATTGAGTACCTAGTGGGGGCCAGGTCTTGGCACTGTGCTTAGCACAGTGGGTATACATAGATATTAAAGAATATTTGACTTTGGAATATATTCTACTCTTTATATATTTAATTATTAGTATGACTATAAGTTCTGGGAAATCACTTTCTCAAGCTGAAGAGAGAAGATCCGAGATGAAAATTGTTGGAAACAAGCCATTGTACTCATTCATGTGTTCCCAGATTATTTCCACATTGTAATTCATGCTGGAAATACAGGGCCTCCATCCTCCCTTCCCCAGCCTTTCAAATGATCCTAAGATTGTAACTTTTCCCAAAGGAGGTGGAGAAATAATAGACTGCTTAGGTTTCAAAGGACTTTTCAGGATGCAAAGTAAATAGGGGAATTTGAGATGTCAACAAAACTGTAATTAAGTAGATTAACTGTGTCAATAGTGAGACCAGAGATGTCAGAGAAGCTAGTAAGTAGCAAGTATTTAAACACAGCCCCAAGTTCATTCTTGGTGGTGTAGCCACCATCCACAAAACACTTGAAGTTTTTGGCCAGATAAATGCAGGAGAAATAATTTTCCTGGGAACAGTGTGTTCTTAATTATATATTCATTATTTATATCTTTGTTAAAAATTTCAGTTCTTTTAATCTTTACATGTGCCTTAAGGTCACACAGACCCAGGATTTGATAAGGTTATCATCTTTTTGGTGATCTCAGAAGAGGGGGAAAATGACCAGGGAACAAGCATTTCGAATTATAAACCAGGTTTACTACATAGATGGCCATATTTAAATCCAACAATTCCTGTTTATTTTTTTAAATTACCCAAGCTATACATGAATGTATTCTTTTTATAAGAAATTCAGAAAAGGGACTGTCCCTCTCATCTTTCTACCATTGTTCCTGCTCATTCCCCAGAAGGTAAGCCCCTTCCCAGTTCAGGGTCTGTTTTTCAGACACACATACATGTGCGTGCAGAAACCTGTGGTTCAGAGCATGGGTTTTTTGTTTTGCTTTTTGTTTGTTTGTTTTTACATGTGTTACTTTAATTTCTTTTCTTCTTTTTTTCCCCAAAAGTATGTTTTTCCATGACAGTAGCTTACAGACTTGCCTTAATACATTATTCTTTATTGGCTACACCACAGATTATTTACCCATTCCCCAAGTAATGGAACTGAATGTTATTTAAACCTCATCTGAAAGACTAAATATAAATTGAATTTTTGCTTCATTTAAGTTTTCGATTATCTTGAAGGGAGATTTTTAGTTATTATCCAAAGACATGAGCTCAACAAGTCCAGTTCCTAAAAATACACTGCATTTGCTTGATAGGTGAAACTTGTTTTAAATATGGGCTCACAGTGCTCTGTATCCCCAGCACTCTTGGAGACCAGCCGGCGGGGACATTATCACAACCCCGTGAAGGTGAGTGGAGAGCAGCACCTTGCTCTAATTCCCATCCCAACAGGGCTCTTTGGTCAAGGTCACAGAATGGGTTCCTCCTTCCCATGCAGGAAAGGCAAGGGCTCCTCCTCTTACTTTTCCTCTTGAACACTATTCGCAACTTTTTGGCCAGTCTTGACAATTCAAAGTTTTGCCTCAGGGTCTTCCATTTAAGTTATGTGGCCAGGCCCAGAGGGTGAGTTACCAGGAAGCTGGGCAGGAAAGAGGTTCAGTGGCTCCCTGGTCTGAACAGTGCTTGGCAACCTGCTGGAAAGGGCAGTGGAGGGTGAAAGGGCGGACGCCGGCTGAGCGTGACCTCAGAGCACAGGAGCTCACAGGCTTAACTGCAGAGCTCCAGCCTGCCTGGTTCACTGGTAGGCCTCTGGCAGGGTGTTTCACCCACTCCTTTGGGATCCTCACCAAGCTTGTGGTTCAACCACCTATTAGCATGAATCTTGATAAGAAATTGTCATTGCTCGGTCTTCTGGTCTATTTCTTCTAGAACGGCCACCCTCGAAGTCTTGGGGGGTAAATGAGTGAAGAAGAAAGCTTGATGGGAGATGATGAGGCCTTTCCTTGATGCTGCTGTTGTTTCCAGATGCCCGTCCCTGAGACCTTAATTTGCATTTAGGAAATGCTTCTGGAGGACTTTGTGCTAGGCCCTGTTCTAAGCATTGTCCTTGTTTAACTTTCTCAACAACTGTTTGACATAAACAGTATTTTTACCCCGACTTTACATAGGAAACCGGGGCATAGAGTGTTTAGTTACTTGACCAAAGGCCCACAGATAGTAAGGATTTAAACCTGGGCACTCTGGGCCCAGAGTCAGGGCATGGCGCTCACTATAATTCCTCCCCCCCGGGTCTTGACATGGCTGTGACTTTTTCCTTCCTCTTCACCATCTCTCATCCATCTTTTCTTATCATTCCTGTTGGCCCCACGCTAATGTGGGTCTTGATACTTGCCCTGCAGAGTGCAACCCGTCGGCCCCCAACCTCGGTGCCTTGCACACTGCAGCCAGGCTAACCTTCCTTATAGACGGCTCTCGTCCTGTCCTTTCCCACTTCAGAACCCTCCCTGGTATCCTGTTTTGTCAAGACTGACCTTCTGCTGGTTCTGAACCCTCTCTAATCTGACAACCCTGCCCTGCTCACTCAGGCTCACGTTCCTTGCTAACCTACACACTGACACAAGTGCTCTTGCTTCTCTTCTCTATCCCTCCGTCCACTTTATTCCACCTTGAAGGTCCCTCTCGTCCTCACCTGCCGATTACTCAGCTCTTATGGGCTTCTCCTCTTCTGGACTTAATGCCACAGGCTTTTGGATATAACGTCATTGTTTTAGGTTTGGAGAAGTCCAACTTGAATTAAGCTCTTTTGGGCCAGGGATGAGGGCCCCCCATTATCCCTGGCCTGGCACTGACCAGGGTACCCAGGGACTCTGAGTAGTGGGATCAGTAGGCAGAGCACATTAGGACATTAATTTAGACTCTAAGTATTGAGCTCATTGCTAGATTTCCTCATCCTTCAATGAGAAACATAAAGGAGATAATAGCTAACATCCCTTTTAATTTACTTACTTATAAGATTATGCTTATTTTTGAGGGAAGGAATGACCTTCCCTCCTGTGCTTTCTACATTTGCCAACAGCAGTTTCCCTCTGTTGCTTTCAGAATAGGAGTCTGGATCTAATGGTTTTGTTTGTGCAGTGATGATGGACAGGTTGAGTACTTGGTCACTGGCAGCAGGGAGCCGTCTTAGGGAGCACTTACGAGCTTTGTAGTCAGTTCTGGTTTGAATCATGGCTCTGCCACTTAATAAGCTTACATTACCATACCTTCAGCAATCGCCTATCTCCTCATTTGTGAATGAAAACTACCTTGCCTGTTTCCTTGGAGTCAGGACCATGCTAGAAAGGGTATACGGGAAGCGGGTGTGGCTCAGTGGATAGAGCCCCCGTTTACCATATGGGAGGCCCGGGTTCGCGCCCCGAGGCCTCCTTGTGAGGGCACGCCGGCCTGAGCGGTGCGGTGGGCTGATGCAGCAACCTCACGGCAGGAAGCGGCTGTGGCGCAATGGATAGCGCACCCGTTTACCATATGAGAGGCCCCGGGTTCG
>JAQZBX010019165.1:0-34020 GCA_029593785.1 Cabassous unicinctus
ATACTGTTTCTGATTTTTTGGAGAATCCTAATGCAGATTTTGGTAGAGCAATTACCTAAAAATGTGGAAGTGGCTTTGGAATTAGGTAATGGGTAGAGGCTGGAAGAATTTTGAGGCACCTGATAGAAAAAGCCTAGATTGCTTTGAAGAGACAGTAGAGATGTGGACCTTAAAGGTGGTTCTGGTGAGAGCTCAGGAAAAGGTGAGGAGAGCTGTTGAGAGTTTCTATCATCCAAGAGAATACATATATCATTATGAATAGAATGTTGATAGAAATATGGACATTGAAGGTACTTCCAGTGAGGCCTTATGAATGATGAATGTGTTATTAGAAACTGGAGGAAAGATGATTCCTTTTATGAAGTGGCAGAGAACTTGGTGAAATTGTGTTCTGATATCAGATGGAAGGCAGAAAAAGTAAGCAATGAATCTGGATTCATTAATCTAGACTAGGTCATGTGTTAGTCACTCTGGTAAATTGCTGTCTGAGTATACAAAATAGAGATACACACAAATAGATGCATTAAGAAGCCTGCAATGAGTAATCCTCTCAGAGAGAAGTCGAAGCAGTCCAGAGGAAGGCCATTTAAAAAATAAATAAAACAGAATCTAGTTGTGAGGGAGTAGTTTGAAGTATTATTTGGAAATTTAAGAAGTTCCTTATTTGAGGATTTTTTGACTAACACTGAATTCCTTAATGGAGACATTTCTTAACTATTGCTTTTCTGGCTTACACCGAGTGTGGCACACGTTTAAATGGAATGTCTCATATAAAACTGAAACTTGCTTTTACATTTCAAGTAGTATTTAGATACCTGGTTTCTATTGTATGAACCTCTGATTTGAACATGGTTTGTCTTTCGTTTCTATCCAGTTTCCATGACTCAAACCCTTAGGTTAGACCAGAATGTGGTAATAGAGGCAATTATGCCATTGAGTATGCAGCCTGGCTCTCAGATTAAGGTTTCACACCTGGTTATCATTATTCTTTCCCATATCAATTTATTATTTAAGGACTTATTATTTGAAAGCCCTTATAGCGCATAAGTAATTAGGGTAGCTGAGAGTCTGTCTGTATTAAGAGTATTTTATTTTGCTTTCCTAGCTTTTTATGCCAGAATAATTAAATCCCCTTCTAATGTGACAGTAGCAGACTGTTTTGAAATTGACAGCCCTTTCTTCTCCTCTTCAGTATCAAAAAAACCACAGAGACAGACAGATTAATAAACTTAAAAAAGGAAGAGAAAACAACACACACACGTTAGTTGAGAAATTGTCTCCCCCAAATCAGCAAGTACTGATTATATCTGATTTATTTTTTAAAACATATTTTTTGCAGATTTTACAAATGTTACTGTTTCGTTGACTGTATAAGAAACTGCTTACTCCTTGGAAAGGTATATTCCCCGTAGCAAATTTGTGCAACATAGTGTAACAAGGTATTATACTGAACCTTTAAAATGAAGTGACCTATTCCATAGGGCATTTTTTGGAGAAGGAAATGGGCTAACTTGACCTCCTGGGAATATTCATTTGCATATACTTTGGATGCAAAGAACACTTTCCAAATTTTGAATTTTACCAAGTGGCTGTTGTAGCAGAATGGCTGGTCTCTTTTCCAAAGAGTACATTTGAATATGATAGTTTAACAGCTTTTCCCTTTTGTTCCTCAGATTAAGTCTCAGTCCTTTGGAGAAAATAAATTAAAGGTGGTTCCTTAAAATTTGAAAAAGAGGAAACTCGGTAATGAAGCAGGCTAGTAAAATAGGGAGTCAATAGATGGATCTGAAATCTGGCAAAAAAAAACCCACATGAACATCAGTACCCCCCAAAATGGCTGCTGGAAGACCCTCACGAGAACTCCCATTCAGAACGAGATTTCCTCCAAAGTCAGGAGAAGCCCTGGATTCTCCAGGGACCTTGTCATTGGGCCCTCCCAGGGAATTGATGGGTGGGGTAATCAATCAAAACAGCAAACAGCTGGAACTCCTCCTATGCCATTAGCAAAGGGGTGAATTTAATTAATGGTTTAAAAGACAAGCGGGAAAGTGAACCGGCCCTGTTCCCTGTGCCTGTTCCTGCCCTTTTCTCGCCTTCTTCACCCCCACTTGGATCAATAAGCAAGTTAACCTGGGCATTTATAATCTATAATGGGGAATTGTAGTCTTTAAATTGGCCCTTTTTATCACTCTTCAGCTCCTTCCTCTCTACCTGAGACCCATGATCTGTTATTTTCTCCCATTTCTCTTCCCTCCCTACCTTAATAAATTACTGGCCTAATCAACGTGGCTTGCTCTTGAAATTCATTTCTTGCAGCTTTGCCAAGAACCTAGACAAAATCTGGCTACAATAAAGCAACTTTTATTTCTGAAAGCACAGCCTATGAAATATTGTTTTTTGCTGCATGTGCCAGCAGAGTTGTCCCTGATTTTGGTATTGGATGTGACAGCAGAATCCCTGAGAAGACAAAATAGTGCCTCAAATTTTACCCATCTATTTTTTTTTTTTTTCATCTACCAAGTAAAATCTAACATTCAGCATTTCATTCCTTTGGTTCAGAGCTTTGACCCTTTGTTTAAAATTCAAATGTCCTTAATGGGCTGGGAGCACAGCTATGAGTGCTTTCTGAACAATAGTGGTTACATCAAGATATTCCATGGAAAAAGGGCTCTGGGGTTAAAAAGTATTTGAGAAACCACAGAACATACTCTACATTGGAGGATTACAGTACATATTAGCATATGAAAAGATCCTTATTAAGTATGGGGAAAATTGTTCTAATTTTTTTATCTTAAATTTTTTTTTAATTAAAGAAGTTTTAAGTTTGCAGATAAAATCATGCATAAAAAACAGAGTTTTCATATACCACACTATTAATACTTTGCATTTGAGTGGTACATTTGTTACAATTGATAAGAGAATATGGTTTACATTAGGGTTCACTGTTTGCCTTGTTCAGTCCTATGTTTTGTTTTTATTTTAAAAATTTTTATTCTAGTAACACACAACCTAAAATTTTCCCCTTTTTACCACATTGACATCTATAATTCAGTGCTGCTAATTATGTTCACAATGTGCTACCATTGCCACCGTCCATTACCAAAACTTTCCCATCATCTCAAATAGAAACTGTACATTTTAAGCCTTAATTTCCTATTCCCTACCCCCATCCCACCCCCTGGTAACCATATTCTAGATTCCAGCCCTATGAGTTTGCTTAATCTAATTGTTTCATATCAGTGAAATCTTAGAATATTTGTCCATTTTTTGTTTGGCTTATTTCATTCCATGTGATGTCTTCAAGGTTCATCCATTTTGTCGCATTTATCAGAACTTCATTCCTTTTTAAGTCTGAATAGCATTCCATTGTGTATATATACCACATTTTGCGTATCCTTCCATGGATTGATGGACACTTGGGTTACTTCCATCTTTTGGCAATTGTGAATAATGCTGCAATGAACATTAATGTGCAAAATCTATTTAGTTTCTGTTCTCAATTCTTTTGGGTATGTAGACAGATGTGGAATTGCTGGATCAATGGTAATTCTGTGCTTAACTTTCTGGGGAACCACCAAACTATCTTTTACAGTGGCGGCACCATTTTACATTGCCATCAGCAATGAATGAGTATCCTATTTCTCCACATCATCTCCAACACTTGTTATTTTCTGTTTTTTAAGAAGTAATAGCCATTTGAGTGAGTGTGAAGTGATATCTTGTTGTGGTTTTGATTTTCATTTCCCTAGTAGCTAATGATGTTGAGAATCTTTTTGTGAACTTTTTGGCCATTTGTATATCTTCTTTGTAGAGATGTCTATTCAAGTCTTTTGCCTGTTTTTAAATTGGGTTGTTTGTCTTTCTGTTGTTGAGTTGTATGATTTCTTTATGTATTCTGTATATTAAACCCTTATCAGATATGTGGTTTCCAAGTATTTTCTCCCATAGTTTAGGTTGTCTTTTTGCTTTCATGATGAAGTCCTTTATGGGCAAGTTTTTAATTTTAGTGAGGTTCCATACATCTATTTTTCTTTTGTTGCTTCTGCATTTGGAATAAAGTCTAAGAAGCCATTGCCTAACACAAGATCCTGAAGATGCTTCCCTGTGTTTTCTTCTGGGAGTTTTATATTCTGGTTTTTATATTTAGGTCTCTGATCCATTTTGAGTTGATATTTGTATATTATGTGTGGTAGGGGTCTTCCTTCAATCTTCTGCATATGGACATCCAGTTTTCCCAGTACTATGTAGAATTTACAGTGTGCTAATCAATGTGAATTTAATTCACAATGTAGTAGAATTGTTACCCTTGTCAAGTCAATTGGCCATAAATGTGAGCATTGATTTCTGATCTTTCTATTAGAGTCCATTGGTTTATATATCTGCCCTTGTGCCAATACCATGCTATTTTGATTACTGTGGCTTTGTAATAAGTTTTAGAATTGGAAAGTGTGAGTTTCCCAACTTTCTTCTTCTTTTTCAAGATGGCCTTGGGTGTTTGGGGCCCCTTACCCTTCCACATAAATTTGATGATTGGTTTTTCCGTTTATGCATGAAGGTTGTTGGAATTTTGATTGGGATTGCATTGATTATGTAAATGGTTATGGGTAGAATTGACATTGACATTTTAGCAATATTTAGTCTTCCAATCCATGAATATGGTATGTTATACCATTTATTTAAGTCTTCTTTGATTGCTTTTAGCAATGTTTTATAGTTTTCTGTGTACAAGTACTTTACATCCTTGGTTATATTTATTCCTAGATATATGATTCTTTTAGTTGCTATTGTAAATGGAATTTTTTTTCTGGATTTCTTCATATTGTTCATTACTAGTATATAGAAACACTACTGACTTTGGCTGTTCATCTTCTACCCCACCTCATTGCTGAATTAATATCTTAGCTCTAAGAGCTTTGTTGTGGATTTTTCAGGATTTTCTGTATATAGGATCATGGTATCTGCAGATAAGGAAAGTTTTAATTTTTTCCTTTCCAATTTGGATGTCCTTTATTTCTTTTTCTTACCTAATGACTCTAGGTAGAACTTCCAGTAAAATGTTGAATAATAGGGATAACTGTAGGCATCCTTGTCTTGCTCCTGCTCTTAGAGGGCAAGCTTTCAGTCTTTCATCATTAAATATGATATTAGCTGTGGGCCTTTCACATATGCCCTTTATCATGTTGAGGAAGTTTCCTTATATTCTATGTTTTCTAAGTGTTTTCAGCAAGAAAGGATGCTGGATTTTGTCAATGCCATTTTTATGGCAAGTGAGATGATTTTGTGTTCCGCCCCACGCCCCATTCTGTTAATGTGGTTTATAACATTAATTAATTTTCTTATATTGAACCACCCATGCATACCTGGCATAAATCCCACTTGATCATGGTGTATAATTATTTTATTTTATTTTATTTTATTATTATTATTATTTTTTTAAAGATTTATTTATTTTATTTTATTTATCCCCCCCCCCTTGCTGCTTGTGCTGCTGTGTCCATTTGCTGCGTGTCTTCTCCGTGTCTGCTTATCTCCCCCTTGCTGTGAGGTCTTGCCGCATCAGTCCACGGCGCTGCGCGAGCTGGCCTGCCATCACAAGGAGGCACCGGGAAGCGAACCCGGGGCCTCTCATATGGTAAATGGGTGCGCTATCCATTGTGCCACACCCGCCTCCTACCGTGAGGTTGCTGCATCAGCCCACTGCACCGCTCAGGCCGGCGTGCCCTCACAAGGAGGCCTCGGGACGCGAACCTGGGCCTCCCATATGGTAAACGGGGGCTCTATCCACTGAGCCACACCCGCTTCCAATATAATTATTTTAATGTACTGTTGGATTCGATTTGCTAGTATTTTGTTGAGGGTTTTTACATCTGTATTTTGAAGAGATACTGGTCTGTAATTTTCTTTTCTTGTGGTGTCTTTATTTGGCTTTGGTATGAGGCTAATGCTGGCCACATGGAATAAAGCAGGGAGTGTTCTCTCCTCTTCTATTTTTTTTGGGAGAGTTTGAATAGGATTGGCATTAAATCTTATTGGAATGTTTGATAAAATTCCCCAGTGAAGCTGTCTGGTCCTGGGCTTTTCTTTTTTTGGGGGGAGATTTTTAATGACTGATTTAATCTCTTTACTAGTTATTGGTTTGTTGAGATCTTCTATTTCTTTTTGAGTCAGTGTAGACAGTTTATGTGTTTCTAGGAATTTGTCCACTTCATTTAGGTTATCTAATTTGTTGTTGTACAGTTCATAGTATCCTCTTATAGTCCTTTTTATTTCTGTGGGGTTGGTAGTAATGTCCCCCTTTCCATTTCTGATTTTAGTTATTTGTCTCCTCTCTCTTTTTTTTCTTTGTCATTACAGCAAAGGTTTGTCAATTTTATTGATCTTTTCAAAGAACCAACTTCTGGTTTTTTAAATTCTCTATTTCCTTTATCTCCATTCTAATCTTTGTTATTTGGTTCATTCTGCTCACTTTTGGTTTAGTTTGCTCTTATTTCTCTAATTCTTCCAGTTTTGGGGTTAGGTCTCTGACTGGAGTTCTTTCTTATTTCTTAATGTAGGCATTTAGAGTGATACATTTCTTTCTCAGCACTGCTTTTGCTGCATCCAATAAGTTTTGCTATGTTGTATTTTCATTTTCATTCACCTCCAAAATATTTCCTAATTTCCCTGGTGGTTTCTTCTTTCACCCAATTGAATGTTTGAGTACATTTTCTAATTTCCACATATTTTGAATTTTCTCTTTCTCCCAATGTCATTGATTTCTCCTTTCATTCCATTGTAGTCAGAAAATATACATAATATGATTTCAATATTTTTTGGATTCATTGAAATTTGTTTTGTGACCTAACATGTAGTCTATCCTTGAGAATGATCCATATGCACTATAGAAGAATGTACATTCTGCTGCTGTTGGGTGAAGTGTTCTAAATATGCCTGTTAGTTCTAATTGCTTTAGAGAAGAGTTTAAGTGTTCTATTTCCTTATTGATATTCTGTCTAGATATTCTATTCATTATTGAAAATGGTGATTGGAGTCCCTACAATTAATATAGAACCATCTATTTCTCCCTTTAAATCTTTCAATATTGCTACCTATATTTTGGGGCTCTGTTGTTAGATGCATATATATATATATTTATAATTGTTATATATTCTTGTTGAATTGACCCCTTTATCTTTATAGGTCCATATTTGTCCCTTGTAATAGGAAAACTATTACAAGGAGACTTATAGTCTATTTTATCTGATATTTGTTTAGCTACCCAGCTCTCTTGGTTACTACTTGCATGGTATATTTTTTTCCATCCATTCACTTTCAACCTACTTATATCTTTGAATTTAAAGTAAGTCTCTTGTAACAGCTTATAGGTGGGTCATGCCTTTTTATCCATTCTGCCAATCTCTGCCTTTTGACTGGAGAGTTCGATACATTTACATTTAAAATTACTACTGATAAAAAAAAAATTACTACTGAGAATGCAGGACTTTCTTCTGCCATTTTGCTATTATGTCTTTCTACGGTTTATACCTTTTTTCTTCTGTTAGTGCCTATGTCCATTTTTATTTGATTTTTTGTATTTTACCATTTTGAAACCCTTCTTATTTCTTTCTGGATGTATTTTACAGATATTTTCTTTGTGGTTACGATGGGGCTTAAATTTAGCATCCTAAACCTGTAACAATCATATCTGATTTGATACTAACTTAATTTCAATAGCATACCCTTACACTGGTCCCATACTCCTCTGTCTCCCTACCTCTTTTTTTTGTTTTGTTTTTTGTGCTTGTTACAAATTATGTCATTGTATATTGTATGTCCAATACCATAGATTTATTATTCCTTTTTATGCATTTGCATTTTAGCACCTGTAAGTGGAGTTACATACCAAAAAATACAAGAGTACTGGCATTTATAATTACCCATATGTTTACCTTTACTAGAGGTCTTTATTACTTATGCCTGTTTGAACCACTGACTTGTGTCCTTCTCATTCAGTTTGAAGAACTCTCTTTAGTATTGCTTGTAGGGCAGGTCTAGTCGTGATGAACACCCTCAGCTTTTATTTATCTGAGAATGTCTTAATCTCTCCCTCATTTTTGAAAGAATGTCTTTCCAGATATAAAATTCTTGGTTGGCATTTGTTTTCTTTCAGCATTTTAAATATTTTGTACCACTGCCTTCTTGCCTGTATGGTTTCTGATGAGATATTGGCACTTAATCTTATTGGGACTCTCTTTTGCATAACATATTGCTTTTTTCTTGTAGCTTTTAGAACTCTTTTCTTGTCCTTAGCATTTGACAGTTTGAATTCTATGTGTCTGAGCATGGATCCCTTTGAATTTATCCTGTTCAGAGTTCATTGGACTTCTTGAATATGCCTATTCATGTCTTTTGTTAAATTTGAGAAGTTTTCTGTCATTATGTCTTTGAATATTCCTCCTTTCTCCATCCCTCCCTCGCCCTCTTCCTTCCTTCCTTCCTCTTTCTCTTTTTCTTTCTTTCTTTCCCTTTCTTGCTTTGCTTTCTTTCCTTCTTTCTTTTCTTTCTTTCTTTCTTTTCTTTGCCCTTCCTTCCTTCCTTCCTTTTCCTTCCTTCCTTTTCCTTCCTTCCTTTTCCTTCCTTCCTTTTCCTTATTTTCTTCCTTCCTCTTCCTTATTTTCTTATTTCTTTTTCTTTCCTCTTCTTCTGGGACTCCCATATGCATATATTGGTATGCTTGATGGTGTCCCACAAGTCTCTTGGGTACTTTTCACTCTCTTTTACTCTTTTTTTCTCTCTACTCCTCATCCTGAATCATTCCAATTGACTTGAATTTAAGATCAGTGATTCTTTCTTCTGCCACTTTCATTCTGCTGTTGAAACTGTCTAGGGAATTTTTCATTTCAGTAATTTTGTTCTTTAACTCCAGTATTTCTGTTTGGTTCCCATGGAGAATCTCAAAAATATTCCCATATTGTTTCATCATTATTTTTTTCATATCCATTAGTTCTAGCTCTGTGTTTTCCTTTATCTCCTTGAGCATACTGGAGATCATTTTTTAAAAAAAGTCTTTGTCCAGTAAGTTAAAAGTCTGTTCTTCTTCAATGGTTTCTGGATTTTTATCCTGTTTTGGGGATGAGCCATCATTTCCTCTTTCTTTGTCTTGCAATCTTTTGTTGCACATTGTACATTTTAATAATTTAAAGTGTTAACTCTGGGATTTAGTCCCTGATTTGTCTGTTTCTTAAGTTTGTATCCAGATAGTGATATGACAGAAAATTTCTTGAATGCCAGGAGCTAATCAAAACAAACAAACTAAAGCAAAAAGCACCTTTCACAGTCTTTGAAAATTAATTCTACTTTCACTGATGCTCTCTTTCAGAGCATAGCATTCTTATCAAGATATCAGCCCAAGGTAGATGTGAAGTGTGGAGTCCTCTCTGTCTTCACTGAGCCTGTGTGGAGCCATGGAGCCTGTTTCTTTTCCTGGGCTTGTGCTTGCTTGTGGTCTTAGAAATCCCCATTTTCCAATTTACATGCCCCCTTCACTTCTTTTAAAATAGACTTTTACTCTCTCCTGGGTAATTGTAGCTTTTGCCCCAGGCCACTTTGACTTAGTTGTTTTTCACACTGTTTCAGCTGTCTGCAAGTAGCTTCTTTGCCCTCAGGACAAACTCCAGGGGGTGGGGCTATGGGGACTGGTGAGCAGGAGATAAGCTTCTGGGCTTAGTTCCTCAGACTTCTACTGGATAGATTGGCAGTGACATACATACAATGCAGTATGTGGATAAGGACCACTCTGCTCCCTCTGGAATGGGGTCAGGGACCCACTTTGGAAGCGCAGCCTGGCTCCATACAGCACTGGGGGTGGGGTGGGGGTGGGGATGCAAAGACACCAGGAGCTTCTTCTATGGTTTTGGGGTAAAAGGTAACAGTTCTAAGGCTGTGAAATGTCCAAATCAAGGAATCAGCAGAGATGCTTTCTCACCAAGGTCACTGGCCACGTGGTGATGTAAAATGGCTACCCATCTCTGCCTTCCACTCTGGGCTCACTGAATCCTGGAGCCCAGCTCCTGGAGCTCAGCTGTGAGCAACCAAGCATAGTGCTTGTCTCTTTCCAGCCTCCTTTCTCAGTCTTGGCTTCTCTGCTTTCTTCCCAAGTTCAGCTAGTGGCTATCAGGCATATAGCAGGGCTCATCTCCTGAGTCTTAAGCTGCTCCATGGGCCTAGCCCCTCAGTTCTCTTTCCATGTGTATTAGTCAGCCAAAGGGGTGCTGATGCAAAATACCAGAAATTGGTTGGTCTTTGTAAAGGGTATTTATTTGGGGTAGAAGTCCACAGTTACTGGGCCATAAAGCATAAGTTTCTTCTCTCACCAAAGTCCATTGCCACGTGTTGGAGCAAGACAGCTGCTGATGTTTGCAAGGGTTCAGGCTTCTTGGGTTCCTCTGTTCCCAGGACTGCATTTCTCTCTGGGCTTAGCTCCTCTGTTTCCTCCACAAGGTCATCTTAGACTATGAGGCTCTCTAGGCTTTGCTTCTCTCCACAAGGCCAGCTGTGAACTCTCAGGCGAATGGCTCATTTCTATTCCGAGGCCCTTTCTCCTTCCTCACCAGAACTGCTTCAACACTGTCCTTTGCCGTGTCTTTTATCTTCGATTCCCACCCCACCAAGGGCGGGGCTCAATGCCCTACTGATGTGGCCCAGTTAATGCCCTAATCATAACTTAGTCATGCCCAGATTAGCAGATCAGTTTACAAGCATGATCCAATATCTATTTTTGGAATTCATAATTACATCAAACTTCCAAATGGCTATACCATGCTTCTGTGCTCTGCTGGTTCCAGTCTCAGGGACATCTCTCAGCCCTCAGGGCTTCTCTGTTTTCCTGCAGTCCTCTTTCTCACCTGGCAGGCTCAATATAGCAGCTTCTTTTTCCCATGTATCTCTGTTTAAATCAGACCCAGCAAAAGGATAGAGACTCAATGTGTCACGCCTCACTGAAGTATTCCAATCAAAAGCAATCTAATCAAGTGATCCAAAGTGAATTTAATATAATCAAAGGGTACCACAGCCAGAGGAATAGATTTAAGAAAATAATCTTTCTCTATTTGGGATTCATAAAAGAATTTCAAACTGTCACACTAAGTACACTGAAGCAATTTTCAGATTCATTAAAATAGAGGGACATAGGTTCATCTATATTTTCTGCTTTGTTTGCACAGGTACTTAGAAATTATAATTTTCCCCCTGTTGTTGGTAAATAGGTCTACAGTAGATGCAGAGTTGTTTCTACAACAGCAGATTAAACAACATTGTACTTTTGAATGAAATTAGGCCATTGACTTGAATTGGCAGCATAACAAAATCTCTGAGGACATTTGCACTATTGATGTTAACTAAATATAAAAATAGTACACTCAGTGACACCAAAACAGCTTAAAAAGCCATTGGGGTGGTGGTGGTGATGGTGGTACAGACTTATTCATGGTATAAAATAATAGAGTATTATGCTTTTTTAAAACAACTGTGATCCTTTCTTAACTATTTTAGTTGAAGTGTGTCTTTGACAAGGCTCTTTTCTCTGAGCAAGGTATTTTTTGTGTTATTAAAATATAATACGCTTTGTGACATGCTCTTGAGGAGCCTAATCCAGAACAAACAAACAAGTTATACATAGAGAGTTCTGCCTAGCACACACATCTGGCAATTTACTTCTACTTCTTTAACTGGCAAAATTAGATTTAGTCATATAGGTCAAATGGCACATAGAATCAAATGCGTTGAATATATAAACAATGACATCCTCCTCTACCCATCACTTCCAAACGAATTCGAGTAAGCATTTCAAGAAAAATAATGTAGGTCACATAAGCAGTGTTTCCTTTATATCCAGGTTATGTTTATAGGATTCAGACATTTTTATGAAATTTAAAATCTGGTCATTTATCTAGACCTTGAAAATCATATGCCTAATTAGGACAGATATAGAGTCTGACCTTGCTCTCTATTTTATTGCCAGCATATAGACCTAAGCCTAGCACATACTTAACACTCAATAAATATTTATAGGATGGATGGGTAAATGAATAATGAATGGAATATTTGAATGTCTCTTTTGTTTTATTCCTAATATTTGGCATTGTAGAAACACAACAAGAGTATGATTTGAAACTGACTACATGCTAATATTGGGTGCCTGCCAACCCAAGAAGTGACCCACATAGCTACTGAAGTGCTTTTCATTTAGCAAAAGAACCCCCAAAATCTCAAAATTGGGCTGCTAAATAAAATGCAGAATGTTCAGTTAAATTGATTCATTGTTGATGTGAAATTAAAATTTAGCTGGGTACCCCATGTTATTTGCTAAATCTGGCAATCCTATATAGAAAGAGAGATGTTGCCTGATGTCCCAAGTTAATTTTTGTAGAAAATCCTGTTGTGGCCCCATCCATATCCTCTTGATTCCATCTGTGCACCCATCCCCCAGCTTCTGCAGGTGTTGCTACTAACTGCCAGAACTTTAGAGGGTTGCCCTTGGGCACTGAGCCTCCTTGCTCATAAGGATGCACTCTGGGGTATAATTTATACTCTTGAGCTTGTCCCAGGATTGGGCTGGATCTGGGTCTCATCTAAAACCCTACCCTTACTTGGATTGTTTCTTTTCCCTGTCCTACTTCTCCCATTCCCTTACTGGTTTCTATTGGGAGCACATCCTTAAGGAATCAACTACATGCTCACGATCTGCTTCTAGGAGACTTGATCTAAGACAGTTTCTTAGACCATTTACTTATGTATAGAAAGAAGTCTGCCACCCAAGGCAATCCAAATTTTAAAAATTTTCCATTGAAAGAAGTCTTTTATTTTCACTAAGCTTTAAATAATAGGCATTCTATTTATAGTAAGTAGTCCTAAAGAGTACCAGCAGAACTTCCCTTGCTGAATAGGCTGTGAGGCTGTGGTAAGGACACAGTAACCTACAGAAACCCTCTTTGTTAGAGTAGACTCAGAACTACAGCCAAATGAAATTGGGTTAAATTTATAGGGCTGTGGTATGTACTCACTTAAGGAAGAGAAATGCAATATGATAGGTAAGTTCATTCATATAAGCTCTCTTCTGGTGTGGTATTTCTATAAATATCCACTTTAGTCTTACATTTTTAAATTTTTTATAAAAATGTTTATTATTTTATTTTTTTATAGGTCATCTGGTTCCTAGAATGAATCTAGATTGTTATTTAATATACATAGCCCAGTAAATCATGGCTTAGAATGTCCTAGTGAAGGGATCTATTCATGATTTATTCTGCATAGCAAATTACCCCAAAATTTAGCAGCTTAGAACAAACATTTAGTATTTTATGCAGTTTCTGGTGGTCAGGAATATGGGTGGTTCTGGTTTAAGGTCTTTCATGAGGTTGCAGTCAAGCCATTTCTGAAGACTGACCGGGGCTGAGGGTATACTTCCAAGCTCACTCACGTGGCTGTTGGCAAGAGGCTTCAGTTCCTCACCATGTGGGCCTCTCATAAGGCTTCCTATTACATAACTTTCTCCAGAGTAAGTGATCCAACAGAGGAAGGAAAGGAGAGGAAAGGGGAGGAGAAGGGAGGGGAGGGGAGGGGAGAGGGAAAAAGGGGCCTAAGCTCGGAAGTGACATACCATAACTTCTGCCATATTCTATTCATTAGAAATGAGTTACTGAGTCCAGTCCAACTCAAGGGTAGAAACTCTACTTCTTGAAGGGAGGAATATCAATGAATGTGTAAGTGTATTTTAAAACTACCAAAAATGCTGTTCCCCAAATAAAGTCAGTTGAATAGATTATCTTCATTTAACAGATATTTAAATAATACATATTATGTATCATCTAGGAACATGAAATAAAAAGATAAATAAGACAGAGTCCCTACTTCTAAGATATTCATGGCCCCCTGGAAGAGTCAACCGTGTATCATCACATTACCGAAATGGAAACACACTATAAGGCAAGAGTCCTCAACCCTGGCTACACAGTAACATCATCCAGGATGCTTTTAAAATATACTGATATCTGGCCCCACTCCATTCCATTGAATCAAAATATTTGCAGTTGGTATCCAAGCATCAGTATTTTTAAAAAGTTCTCCAGATAATGATAATATGGAACTGGGTTGAAAATTCTGTTGTCAGGTTTAAAATTTGCTCAGACACTTGCTAACTATGTGACTAAGTTTGAATTCCTCCAGAAGCAGACCCTAGGACAAGGATTTGAGTACAGGTAATTTACTGGGAGGTAATCCCAGGAATCATTAATAGGGGAATGGGAAAGTGAAACTAGGAAGGGAAGTCAATTCAAGATGAATTAGTAAGCAGACTACCATTCTGGTAGGGAACTTTGGAATAGAGTGTAGGACGCTCCTCAGCATTCTACTCAGCCCACCTCTCCTACTGCCAGAGGTGCAGAGCTGGGGTATTGTGACAGTGAATCCCCAAAAGAAAAAGGTTATGTTTTTGAACTAATCCGTTCCTGTGGATGTGAGACCCTTTTGATTGGATATGTCAGTGAGTCGTTGCCTTCTTGTTGCGTCTTATATATAAGGAGACACAGAGAGAAAGACATAGGAAAAAGGGAGCTCTGCCGTTTTTGATCCTGTCATGTGAAACAGGACTCGTGGCTCGCTAGCAGCCAAAGTTTTAAGCACAAAGCCCCCAAGAGGCTGTGCCCGTGGAGCAGCTCAAGGCTGAAGAGACCAACCATATGCCGGATAGCCCACAGCTGAATTCGGGAAGAAAACAGAGCAGTTCAGATTGAGAGAGGAGGCCTGAAAAGAGACAAGCCCTATGCCTAGTCACCTACAGCTGAGCTCTGGCAGATGGTAAATTCTGGAGGGGAAGGCAGGAACCTTGGTAGAGATTGCCCCATTTTCACCACGTGGCAGGACACCAGAATCACCAGTAGCTGACTTTGGTGAAAAAGCACCTCTGATGGTACTTTGCTTTGGACATTTCACAGCCTCAGAACTGTAAGCCTTCACCCTAAATGAAATCCCTTTTATAAAAGCCAACCCATTTCTGCTACTTTGCTTTGGCAGCTCTGTGGCAAACTAAGACAGGTACAGTAGTGGATTAGTAAGATCCACTGCTTCCATCAGTCAGTGATTGAGAGTGATTGAGGTTGCTCTCTGGCAGTCACAGTTGCTTATAGCTGGAAGCATTCAGGTCAGCACGTGTGGGGATGGGGAGTGTTGCGGGAATATTGGATGGGTACCAACAGTATCTGCTCACTGTGTGTAATATCTCAGATCCTCAATTTTTTAATCTGTAAAATGTATTTACTGCTAACTTACTTGAAAGGTACTGTCTAGGTTAAATGAGATAATCAGTGTAAAGTACCTAGTATAGCGGTTGGGGCATAATAAGAACTCAATGAATGCTAGGGTGGTGAATGAGACTTTTGTGTTACTTAGCATTTTATGATTGCATGGATGTGATAATGAGTCAGGGCATTTAAGTCAAGTGAAGTGCTGATCCTATATAGTTTAAAGTAGGTCCAGGGGTCAAGTGAATTTAACACTCATAAAAGCAAATAGCTTATAAAATGCAGAATTATGTTTGGGACAGAATCTGGGGATTAGAGATAGGCAGATCTGGGTCCAAACCTTGGCACCACTATTTATTAGCTGTTTGGCCTTGGGGAAGTCACTTAACCAATCTGAGCCATGATTGTAAAGTGGGGTTAATGCCAATATCTACTGTAGGGGATTGCTGTTGGAAAGATACTGTTTTAGTTTGCTAGGCTGCCGAAATGCAATATACCAGATATGGGTTGGCTTTTACAATGAGGATTTATTAAATTACAAGCTTAAAGTTATGAGGTTGTGAAAATGTCCAAATCAAGTCCTTATCAGGCAATGCCTTCACCCCAAAGACCAGCAGCCTGCTGTCCTGGACTCCTCTGTCACATAGCAAGGCACATGGTAGCATCTGCTGGTCTCTCCTTCTTGTCCAGGTTTTGTTGCTTTCAGCTTCTGGCTTCAGTAGGCTTTCTCTCTCCTAGGTCCCTTTGATTTCAGCTTCTTACTATCATGGCATTCTCTCTGTCTCTCAATTCATCCCTTTTTTTTTTCAAATCTTACATTTGGTGTATTTTTTCCCCAACCCACCTTATTATTATTATTATTATTACTATATCATTTATACATGAATATACTTAAACAATAAGTGTATAGTAAAAGTTGTGAACTTAGAAAGCAAATATGTATAACATAATACAGGGGTCCCATACATCAACCCACCACCAACACCTTGCGTTGCTGTGAGACATATGTAACAAATTATGAAAGGATATTGTCAAAATCTTAATACTAACTATAGTCTTTATCTTACATTTGGTGTATTTTTCCCCCAACCCACCCTATTTTTATTTTTTAATTATATTTTTATGATTGAAGTTGTAAATTTACAGAACAATCACGTACATGTGCAGAATTCCCATACAACACCCCTCTATCAACATACCACACCATGGTAGAACATTTGTTACAGATTATGAGATAATATCATCAGACAATTACCAGGTCCATAGCGTACATTTGGCACACTTTTTCCATACTCCCCCATTATCAACATGGTACATCTTTGGCTTAGATACATGAATATTACATTATTACTGTTAACCACAGTCCATAGGTCACTCCAGTTGTATTTTTCCCATGCTTCTCCACATTCTCACCACCCTGCAGTAGTGATACACATCCGCTCTACCTCACAAAGGACACTCTTGCATCTGTACCATCAACCACAACTCTCATCCATCTCTGGGTTTACTGGGTTAGTCAGTCCCTAGATTATCCTCTAGCTTTCTTTCAATTGGCATTTACATCACTAGACTACCTTTTTCAGCCACATTCCCATTTTTAAACTAGCTGTTACTCACTATAATGTGTTACCATCAACTCTATACAGTTACACATTTTTACAGTAAAATTAATTAAAACTTCTACATACATTAAACATCAGTAGTCCATCTCAGTCCTACTCTTATCTCCTTTAAGAATCCACCACCTACCACCAGGTCTTGAAGATATTTTCCTACATTTTCTTCTAGAAACTTTACAGTTCTTCCTTTTATATTTAGGTTTTTGATCCATTTTGAGTTAATTATTGTATAAGGTGTTAGTTAGGGGTACTTTTTCCTTCTTTTGGCTATGGATATTCAGTTCTCTCAGCACCATTTGTGGAATGGAATCTTCTGCCCAAGCTGAATGGGTTTGACAGGCTTGTCAAACTTGACCATAGATGTGAGGGTCTGTTTCTGAACCATCAGTTCGGTTCCATTGGTCTGTGTGTCTGTCTTTATGCTAGTACCATGCTGTTTTTACCACTGTAGCTAGGTAATATGATTGAAAGTCCAGAAGTGAGAGTCCCCCAACCTTGCTTTTCCTTTTTAAGATGTTTCTGGTATTCAGGACACCTTGCCCTTCCAAATAAATTTGATAATCATGTTTTCCATTTATTTAAAAAGTGCTGGTGGAATTTTTATTGGGATTGCATTGAATCTGTTTATCAATTTGAGTAGAAGTGACATCTTAATGATATTTAGTCTTCCAATCTGTGAGCATGGAATGTTCTTCCAATTATTTAGGTCTTTATTTCTTTTAACAATGAGTTGTAGTTTTCTGAATACATGTGCTTTACATTGTTTGTTAAGTTTATTCCAAAATATTTGGGTTTTATCTGTCATATTTTATTTTCACCACTCTTTTGATACTTTTAGTTACTTTTACTGATATTATCCTCATTTCTAGACTCTCTTACAAGCTTCTCTCTCCTGTCTTTTCTTTTTAGACTGTAGCACACCTTTTAGTATTCCCTGCAAAGCTGGTCTCTTGGTTACAGATTCTCTCAGTTTCTGTTTATCTGTGAATATTCTAAATTCACCCACATTTTTGAAAGACAATCTTGCTGGATATAATATTCTTGGCTGGAAGTTTTTCTCTTGCAGTATCTTAAATATATCACACCACTGTCTTCTTGCCTCCATGGTTTCTGATGAGAAATCGGCACTTAATCTTATTGGGGTTTCCCTTATATGTTATGCATTGTTTTTCTCTTGCTGCTTTCAGAATTCTCTCTTTGTCTTTGGCATTTGACATTCTGATTAGTATGTGTCTTGGAGTTGGTCTATTTGGATTTATTCAGATAGGAGTACGTTGTGCTTCTTGGACATTGATATCTATGCCCTTCAATAGGGTTGGGAAATTTTCTACCATTATTTCTTCAAATATTCCTTCTGTCCCTTTTCCCTTCTCTTCTCCTTCTGGGACACCCATGACACGTATGTTTGCACATCTCTTGCTGTCATTTAGTTCCCTGAGAACTTGTTCAATTTTTTCCATTCTTTTCTTCATCTGTTCTTTTGTATGTTTGCTTTCGGAGGCCATTTCTTCAAGCTCACCAGTCCTTTCTTCTGCCTCCTCAAATCTGCTATTTTATGATTCCATTGTATTTTTAATTTCATTTATTGCACCTTTCATTCCTGTAATATCTGCTATTTTTCTATGTATGCTTTCAAATTCTTCTTTGTGCTTATCCAGTGTTTTCTAAATGTCCTTAATCTCTTTAGCCATCTCATTGAATTTATTAAGATGATTTGTTTAAACATCTATGATTAGTTGTCTCAACTCCTTCATGTCATCTGTAGGCTTATCTTGTTCCTTTAACTGGGCCATATCTTCCTGATTCTTGGTATGGATTATAATTTTTTGTTGGCATCTTGGCATCTGGCTTACTAGATGTGTATATTCTGGGTGCAGTTTCTGTCTTTAATTTAGGGCTCTCTTGCTTTTTCTCTCTTGCTGCTTGTGTAGTAGGAGCCAAGGATGTAGTTGGTGCTGCAAGCTGTGGAGGCTCAAGCTGCCCTAATTGCACCAGGGACCAATGAAGCGTCTCCCAACTTTGTCCTTTGGCAGGGGTAGGGACAGAGCCACAGCTGTGTGGAATAATCCAAGTTGTGCAGGCCTAGGCTGTAGTTGCCCAGAGAGACTGATGAAGCTTCACACCCCTTTTCTCCTACCTGGAGCGGGGATGGAGCTGCAGATGTGGGCAACAATCTATGCCTTGTGGGTCCAAAATGACTGCAGTTGCCCCAGTAGATTTCTGACTATTCAGTTTGTGCCAGCAAAATGTTCCTGCTGTTACCCAGAGAGGCTGGTGCAGGGCTTACCTGCTTCCTCTCTGCTAGAAGTGGGACTGAAGCCTGGGCTAAGGCTGCAGTCCGATCTGGGTGAAAGAAACGGGTCTCTACCATCACTGTGATTTTCATTCAGCCCGGCTTCCCCTCATGCTGGGGGCAGAGTCAAAATGGCGGCTACAGGTCTCTTTCGGACTTGGACAGGTTCAAACTTTAGCTCTTCTTAGGGTTATACTTTAACTAACTGAATTTACTAATCAGTAGCTGAAGTCAGTGGCCAACTATCTCTACTTCCCCTGTTTTTAGGAAATGGAGTTTCCAACTCTAGCCACAGAACAACTCCCAGGGCAGCTTGCACTGCCAGTGTAGGATGATCACTGGCCTCCGCGGTGTGGCCTGTATTTCCCCTGAAAGGCTGGCACAGGTCCCCCCAACTTCCTCCCTGCTGGAGGTGGGGCTGGGGCTTATGCTAGAGCTGCAATCTGATCTGGATGGAGAGAAGCTGGTCCCTACCAGCAATGTGATTTTCAGTCTGCCCTGCTTCCCCTTGTGCCAGGGGCAGAGTTAAGATGGCGGCTACCAGCCTCTTTCTGACTTGAACACGTTCAAATTTTAGCTGTTCCTAGGATTTTACTTTAGTCAGCCGAATTTACTAATCAGTAGCTGAAGTTGGTGCCCAACTGTCTCTTCCTCCTCCATTTTTGGGAAGTGGAGCTTCCCATTCCAGCCATGGAGTAGCTCCCGAGGCAGCTTGTGCCTCCAGTGGAGGATGGGCACCGGCCTCCGTGGTGTGGAGTGCTCCACTCACAATTCTTCTCTACAGATGGGCAGTTTCCTCCTTCCATTCTTTCAAGGATGTTGCAGGATGCTGTTCTGGTCTCCTGGAGCCCCCAAACAGGTGCTTTAGATAGCTCTGGGTGATTACTAACTGCTCTGTAGCACGAGCTGACTCTAGGAGATCCTTACTCTGCCACCATCTTGCTGGTTGTCTATTCATCCCTTTTTTAAAGGACTCCAGTAAGAGGATTAAGACCCACCCTGGCCATGCCTTACTGATGTAACCTAATCAAAAGGTCCCACCTACAATAAGTTCATACCCACAGGAATGGATTAACTTTAAGAACATGATTTACTGGGGTCCATCCAGCTTCAAACTGTCACAGATATGGAAAGAACACTGCTTGGCATATTGTAAACATTAAGTGTCCTTGGCTTAAAAATGGAGTCTTATTAACATTAATATCACTTTCCAAGCTCCTACCCATGTTGAAGATATAGCAACTTGCAGAGTTCTATTGTCTAAGTGTTTCTGGGTATCCCCAGTATAGAGTCTTATACATGTCCACTAATAACCTTGTTGCTGTTATGGGGAGCCAAGCATGGGCTCCCAGACCACCAGGATTAAATTCTGCTGCCACTTCTTGGTGATGGTGGAGCTGTACCCCTGCATAGTAACATTTATTGAGTATTTACTGTACTCAGGTATGTATCAGGTACTGTTTCAAGTGTTTTATATAAATTTTGTTATTTAATCCTCCTAACAAACAATTGTATTATCTCCAATTTACAAATAAGAACGTTGAGGCACCCAAAGTTTCAATAAGCTGCCCGAGATAGGACCATTTATTTATTTATTTGCTGATTTATTTGGCGTGTGTGTGTTTATATTTTACTTAGTGTTCCCTGAATTTCTTGGATCCGTGGTTTGGAGTCTGTCATTACTTTTGGAACATCCTCAACCATTATTTCTTCAAATGTTTCTTCTACCTTATCCTTTCTAATTGTATTTATTTAGAGTGTTTAGTACAATTTGGCAGCTCTTGGATCCCCTGCTTGTTTCCCAGTCCCTTACGCCCACAGTTTTTTCTCTTTGTGCTTCAGTTTGGTTAATTTCTATTGACTTATCTACTAGTTCATTGATTTTTTTTTCCTTGGCTCTGTTAATTCTACTGATGAAACAGACATTCCTTATCTTTGTTACTGTTACTATTTGAGTCTTTCCTATAGTTTCTATTTCTGTTGAAATTACTTATCCAAACTTGAATGTGGTCTACTTTTCTACTAGAGCCTTTATCATATTAATTATAGTTATTTTAAATTCCTTGTCTGACAGTTTCAACATCTGTTTCAGATCTGCTTTTGAGTCTAATTGCTTTATCTCTTGATGGTATGTTGTTTTTATTCTTTCTTTTTTATGTGCCTTATAATTTTGTTGTTATTGTTGTTGTTGTTGAAGGCCGGCATCTTGTGGAGGACAGTGGTACCTGAGATAAATGGTTTTTATCCTTGGTAATTGAATATACTCTTTCTTATGCTAGGCCTTCAGTGTGGGGATTTGAGTCAATCTATTCGGGAGTTGAGCCAGGTTTGGGATTTGTTGTTTCTCTGATAACTCCCAGCATATCACAGGCCAAAAATTTCTCTGGCATTACCTTGTGTTCAGGGTGGCGGCTAGTTTTCTAGAGGTTTTTGTCAATATTTGCTCCATTCTTAGCTCTAAGTGTTCCCTTTGTACTATGTATTAGAAAGATGTTGTCTTCATGTTCTTGACCCTCTTCCAACAGAATACCAGGGTTATTTGTTATTCAACACTTGTGAGCTTGGTGCGAGGAGGCGGGACAGGTGTGGGCTATTTTTCTGATTAAGCCGCAGTCTCAGGCAGGTACTGTGTCCCTGGGTCTCAGGAGTGTGGCCTTCTTAGGGCTCCCGCTTCATCCTCAGCTCTCTATCTGGGACCAGCATGTATTCCTGCTCCTTCCCCAGAGCTAGAGGGTCTTTTATTTTGTTTTCTTCTTCCAACTGCCTTGGGTGTTTACTGGAATCCTAAGGATGACAATGTTTATTGCCCTTCCCTAAGCAGTTTAAGACTTTGATTCTATAGGGGAGACTGGGGGGAAGAACCCCCAGGCCTGTGCCATGACTCTGCACTCTTTCTCCAGACTCTCCCTAGTCTTTTAGTGAAATCTGTGGCAAAGAGCCTGTAAGTGGATACCAAATCCCCTTATACCTGCGGCCCCCAGGGGCTTTGTATTCTCTCACTAGCTGTCACTTCTTCTTTACTAATCCATTAAAACTTTTTATTGACCTCTTCCTATCAGTGTCTGGCTGCATCTACTTAGGTGAGCAAGTGCTCACCTAAGACTCTCCTTGAAGGTGCCTGTTTTTATTTAAATTTCAGGTTAGATAGTTGCCTTACCATAACTTCAAGAAAAGTTACGAATTTCTAGACTGTGTCCAGCACTTTTTGTTTTGTTTTAGTAGGTATGAGAGAATGTTCTTTCCAGCTTCCTACATTCCAGGCAGAAGCCAGACGTCCCATCATCTCCCAAGGTAAATTTTTACCTTGCTAGTAAGAGGCAGAACCATCATACACACCAGACAGTTTGACTCCAAGCACCACATTCTTAACCTCTGCACCCTTCATTGTGATGACAGTGAAGCTTCAAAGGCACTTTACTGCTGGTCGGTCATGCTCTGTCCAGTACAGCCATGTACTGTCCAGTACAGTAGCCACTAGCCCATGTGACTATTTAAATTTAAGTTAATTAAAATTAGATAAAATTTAAAATATTAAAAATTCACCATGTTATCAAGTCCTCATTAGCCTTCTGTGGCCAGTGGCTACCACTTGGACAGCACTGCAGTAAGTTAAGAGTGGACAGCGCTGCTGTAGAGCTTCATGATGGCATGATGGTCCCTTGAAATGAGAAGGTTCCCTACGGACTATGCTTGGGGCCCCAAAGTGTAACAGAATTTAGTGAAGTGGATTTTTTTTTTTTTATTTGATGAACATAGCACTCTTCCTTTCTGGCACCCATAAATCACCAGAGTGTGGGCACAACAGGAAGGATTTCCAGGAAAGCTGGAGCACTTCTCTTGATCTACTAATCCCTTGTATCCTGAGGTCACTTGGGTTTACTGTGATTTTTCTGCTTTCAACATGAATTCTCCCTCAGGAGCCCCACGGTCCTTGACTGAACTTTAGCTTTCTTTGGGTTTCCTGCAGCCAATCAGACACATGTATATAATGTCTGACATACATCTGAATTGCTCTGAGTTGCAACTGTGCTCTGGAGTCAGGTGATCTTCCCAGTAGCCTACTTAGCTCCCTTGCAAATCGGTGGGCACAAAACAGATCCTGGGGGAGGTTTCCAACCTAATCCCACCCAAACACCAGGGCCAGGACTGGTGCACTGTCACTAGCCATAAACTCAAGTATGGCACAGTCTGCTTACTCAAGCTTTCTGGACAAAGAGTTTCTTCAGCAATCTTAAAACACAAATGCCTTTCATTTCACCTCTGGAATATCATATCCAAGTTAGAAAGCAACAAAAAACTTAGAATTCAACGGAGTGCTTTTATCGCTATTTAACTGGACTGTATAACACAGAGAACTCTTTTGTGGGTGATAACTCTGCTTGATAGTACAAATATAAGAATATTCTTTCATGAACTAGAACAAAATTATGTCACAATTACAAGGTGTAAATAATAGGGTGGTGTGGTAGTTTGAGTCTTTTGTGGACCCCAGAAAACTATAGTTAAAAGTAATATTTTAATATTCTTTCATCAGTTGTAACAAAGGTAGCACTCCAGTGCTAAGAGTCAATAATAGGATGGTATATGGGGTATGGGGTTTTTCTTTTTGGAGTAATATGTTCTAAAATTGCTTGTGGTGATGAATGCACAACTGTGATTATAACTGAGAACCATTGATTGTACCCTTTGGATGGCTTGTATGGTATATGAATATACCTCAGTAAACCTGCTTCAAAAGCAAAACAAAACAACTTGCTGTATTTAGTTCTGTTTCTCCCCTCACCCATGTCCCAAATGTCTCCAGATCTTTTGGGTAAACTAATAATAATGAGAGTAAACACAGATAGCATTTAGTATATGCTAGGCATGTACCAATTTACTCTTTACCACAATCTGATATGAGAGATACTGTTAATATCATCCTGTCTTGCAGATAAGGAAAATTAAGGCAGGGAGAGGCTAGGTTTCATATGGTAGAACTGGGATTTGAATCCATGTAATCTGATTCTAGAGGCCAAACATTTAACCGAAATGCTAATTATCTCAAGTTGCTAATTACCTATTTAACATTTCCCTGTTTTTCTTGAGGACTAATTTCTCTGAGCACTTTCCCTACTAAAGAAAACCAGTGACCATGTTTTCCAACCTGGGCTGTTCCGGGCCTGCTAGCAATTACCCCCATTTCTGTCCTGACCACTTAGTTTTCACATTTGGCTAAGATAATCAATTCCCTAAGTACACTCCCTCTCTTTTCTGACTTTGCCTTACCCTAGATGATTTTTTTAACTGGGTTTTCCGTTTTGTTTAAAGAAACCAATTCCCAATATCCCCAACACAGTTTTTCTTTAATATCTTAAACCCTCAAACTAAATAGAATATAAATAAACATATGTTGGTTTCTTCAAGGTGGGGAAAGTGCTTTATTCCTTTCCATATGTATAAAAGGTAACAGTGTAATTGAAGACATATTAATTAACATATATTTGCTAGAAAACTTGGATGACAACATTGAGGGGAAATTATTAATCTACTCCATGTACTCAATTCTGATAATTATGAAATAATTCTTTTTTTTTTCCTACTCTCCACCATCCATTTCTCTCTTCCACCACCTCCAATTTTAGTACATTGCACACTTTGGTTGCATCAGCCTTTACAGATTATTTCTAATGAAAATGCTTAAGTGCAATATTTATCATGTAAACAATAATGTGTAATAATAATATGACCTAATGAAGAAAAATGGCACAAGTAAGGTACATTCATACATTACTTTTTAAAATTAATAAATGCTAAGAGAATTGAGGTGCTAAGCATGTTCAGTTTATACTCACTGAGAGTGTGCACTTGGTGACATTGCCTTCTAATACATATTAAGGCTAGATTAGTCACTGTGCTGTGTCGTTTATCTAAACACGATTTGTGACCTTAAACTTCCCATTTGTTCTCATCCACGCTCACCTTAAGAGCCAAATTTAATATGTTTTTTTCCTTAGTACTAGTGCTTACAGAAACCCATATTCCCTGACATTTAGAAAACAGTGTTGCCCACAAAAGCCATTAACATCTAAAGGAATTAAATTAAAATTCATTTAAAGGCCTCGCACGTCCCCTGAACATTCTTATTTTAAGGTTTTGGTATAAGGTGGACTTTTCCCAAATTCCTGATTTTTTTTTTTTTAATCTTAGAGGAGATAAACTCACCTAACTCCAGGGTTTCCCCCTTCTCCCTCTTCTTCATAATAGATGCTGAAATAACAGTCTAATTGGGAGAATTTGGCTATACGGATAGGAATTCTGATAGGAAAATGCCCTTATTTATCTAAATACAGCTGAGAAACCAGGGTTTTTTTCTTTTGTTTTTGGCAGTGAAGAGATAGGACAGGGGACTGAGAACCATAAGTTTAATATCTTAACTATTATTTTACTTGTTTATTTTTATATCCTGAAAGTGTTATGTATACTACACTTATACCAAATACTTCTTTTAGTATTTGCCTAGGCTGTTAAAATGACAAAAGAAATATGTCACCAAAATAGGAGATCAGGTTAATTCTTTATAATACCATCCATATTAATATAGCAGTGGTACTAAAAGCATATTTGAAGAATGAACTAATCACATCAACTAAAACCAATAGAAGCTGAAAGGAGAAATTTAGGTTAGACCAGGTAGATCTATCATTTAGGTGGGATTTGTAAGGTGATGTTGTGCACCAGGATCAGATCGGGGTCTGTGAAATAGATATAATAAATAAATGTCAACCATGAATTTTATATCTTGCAAAACCATTTCTTTCAAAATGAAAGAGAAATTAGACATTCCTAGATAAGCAAAAACTCTGTGAATTAGTCACTATCAGACCTGCCCTACATGAAGTACTAAAGGGAGTCCTTCATCCTGAATGAAAAGACACCACACAGTAACTCAATTCCACATAAAGAAATAAAGAACACCAGAAAATATAACTGCAGAGGTAAATATAAAATCAGTATAAGTGTACTTTTTGTTTGTAATTCTTTTCTTCTCCAATCTCATTTAAAAAGAACAATTATATAAAACAACAGTTATAAATCTGTGTTGATGGGCATACAGTGTATAAAGATGTAATGTTTACAACAATAATAGCATAAAGGAGGGGAGAGGGAATAGAGCTATATATGAACAGTTTTAGTAAACTATTGAAATTAAATTGGTATTAATCCTCAGGGCAACCACTAAGAAAATAACTGAAAATATTAAAATATTAATTTAACAATATAATATAAGTACATACACACATATATGCAACTATATGCCGTCTACAAGAGACATACTTTAAATTAAAAGACACAAATAGATTGACTAATAGTATGGAAAAATATATACCATGCAAACAGTAACAACAACAAAAAAAGCCAAAGTGGCTATATGAATATTAGACAAAATAGACTTTAAAGCAACATTGTTACTAGAGGCCAAGATGGATGTTTTATAAAGATAAAAGAGCAATCCATAAAGAGTATGTCGCAATTATAAACATTTATGTGCCTAATAACAGAGTCTCAAAATAAATGAAAGAAAAACTAACAGAACTGAAGGGAGTAAAAGGCTTTCAACTATAATAGTTGAAGACTTCAGTAAACCACTTTCAGTAACAAATAGAACAACTAGAAAAAAGATCAACAAAGTGCAAAGGACTTGAATGACACTATAAACCAACTAGAGCTAACAGACATTCTACAGAACATTCATCTAACAATAGCAAAATCCACATTATTTTCAAGTACACATGGAGCATTCTCCAAGAAAGACTATATATCAGGTCATAAAACAAGTTCTCAATAAATTTGAGGAGATTGAAATCTTACATAGTATGTTCTCCAACCACAATAAGAGATGGAAATTTGGGAAATTCACAAATGTTTGGAAATTAAAGAACACCCTCCTAAATAACCAATGGGTCAAAGAAGAAATAACAAGGAAAATTAGAAAACATTTTGTGATTAGTGAAAATGAAAACGAAACATAGCAAAACTTATAGGATACATGGAAAATAGCCCTAAGAGGGAAATGTATACCTTATAAACACCTATATTAAAAAAAAAAGATCTCAAATTAATACTTTCACCTTAAGTAATTATAAAAAGAGCAACCTAAACCCAAAACAAGGTGAAAAGAAGGAAATAAAAAATATTAGAGCTAAAGTAAATGAAATAGAGGATAGACAAACAATTAAAAACAAATAAACAAACAAAAAAACCAACATGTCTAAAGTTGGTTCCTTGAAAAGAAAAAAAAAAAAAGACAAATTGTTTTTGTTTCCTAGGCTGCTAAAGCAAATACCATGAAATGAGTCAGGTTAAACAATGGGAATTTATTTTCTTTCTCTCTGAAGACTGTGGCATTCTGGGGCTGCTGTTGGCAATCCTTGACTCCTCTGTCACATGGTAAGTTGCATGGTAGCATCTCTTGGTCTCTCCATTCTCTTCTGGGTTCTGTCAATGTCCATCCTCTTGCTTCCTGTGGCTTTCTGAGTTTCATTCTGCTTATGAAGGACTCCAGTAATAGGATTAAAACCCATCCTAATTGGGCTGGGCACATCTTAACTGAAGTAACCTCATGAAAAGGTTCTACTTAGAATGGGTTCACATCCACAGGAATAGATTACATTAAAGCACATGGTTTTTGGGGCTACATACAGCTTCAAACCACCACACAAACCTTTAGGTAGATTGACCAAGAGAAAAAGAGAAAAGCCTTAAGTTTCTAAAATCAGGAATGGAAAATGAACATTACTACTGACTTTATAGAAATAAAAAAAGAGGATATGAGAATACTATGAACAACATAGCTATGACATACACTATGACAATAAGTTAGATACCTTAGTCAAAATGGACAAATTCCTAGAAAGACACATTCTGCTGAAACTGACTGAAGAAGAAATGAAAAATATGCACAAATCTTTAACAAATGAAGAGATTGACTTAGTAACAACAACAACAACAAAAACAAACAAACAAACAAAAAAACTCACAAAGGAAAGCCAAGGCCCAGATGACTTCACTGGTGAATTCTACCAAATGCTTAAATAATTAACACCAGTCCTTACAATGTCTTCCAGAAAACAGAAGGGAGGGAAACTGTTTCCTCATTCTGAGAGGCCAGTATTAGCTTTATACCAAAACCAGACAAAGATATACTGTTTTAGTTTCCTAGGCTACCCAAGCAAATACAGTGAAATGAGTTGGCTTAAACAATGGGAATGTATTCACTCATGGTTTTGAGGCTAGAAAAGTGTCCAAATCAAGTTATCATCAAGGCGACACTTTATTCCCGAAGACTGGCTGCCAGTGATCCTTGGCTCCTCTGTCACATGGCAAGGCACATGGTGACATCTGGTGGTCTTTTCCTTTTCTTCTGTGTTTTGTTAATTTCAGCTTTTTGCTTTCTTGGCTTTCTCTCTCTGTGTCTGAATTTCATTCTCTTATATAATGGACTCCAGTAATAGGACTAAGACCCATTGTGATTGAGGTGGGTTATACCTTAACTGTAGTAGTCTAATCAAAAGGCCCTACTTACAACAGGTTCATTAACTTTAAGAACATGTTTTTCTGGGGGTACATACAGCTTCAAACCATAAGGAAAAGAAATTAATTCCATCGCAATATCCCAAAAGCCTTAAGTCACTTCAGAAACAGTGCTTTGTACAAAGTCTCATCAGAATTGGTTATGGGCATGGTCTGTGCTGGGGCACAATTCCTATCTGCCTGTGACCTGTGAAACCTGGAGAACAAGTTATCTGCTCTGATATACAATGAAGGGACAGGCATAAGGCAAACATTTCCATTTCCATAGGTAAAAATTGGAAAACAGGGATCATGAGTCCCAAACAATTCCAAAACCCGGAAGGGCATACTCCATTAGATTTCAAGGTCTGAGAGTCATCCATGGAATGACATTTTGTCCTCCGGTCCTGATGAAGTGTCAGCCCCATCCCTTCTAAGCACTTGCCCAGTGACCATGCTCACTGAACAGTGGGGTGAAGGCTCATCCCCTCAAAGCCTTGTAGGGTAGCCAGACTCTCTGTAGTTTCTGAGGCAAAGGATCAACCTTCTCAGAATACTAGCATGGTGCCCAGATTCTCCTCAATCTCTGGGACAGAGACTCTACCCTCTTAGAATACTTCCTGAACAATGGGGCAGAAGACCCTCTCTTTCCAAGTGCTGGGACAGACTCATCTTTTCTGCACACATGGGGGAGCCTGTTCTCTTGGCCTAAGAAGATGTCTTCAGTCCAGACTTCAGCTTCCACAGTTATCCCCTTTAGGGGATTTTTCCTTCAATTTCTCCCTTCTCTGTCTCTATTAGTCCAAGATGGCAGTGGTTCCACTTGTACAGATTGCAAATGAAACTTGCTGGTTTTACATGTAATATATAGGGGTTCAAACCGTCAGACTATAGGACTTTCCACATATCCTTCCTGGGTAACTGCACCTCCAATCCTGACTTGCCCTGAAATGTCTGACTATATCCATGTTCAGTTAAACCCTTACGTGGAGCACTGTTTTCTGGGGACTCACTTTCCAGAAGCTCAGAATTTTCCAAACCATCAATTTCTGGTTTCTTTGTGCCCAGGAATTCAGTTCTCAGCTATCCTTTCCTCTTGCATTTTACTATAAGCTGCAAAGAGAAACCAGGATGCACATTCCACACACAGCTTGGAAATTGCCTTAGCTAAATATCCAAGGTCATCACTTTCAAGTTCTGCCTTCCATCTAACATCAGAACTCAATTTCATCACGTTCTTTGCCACTTTAAAACAATAACACATTCATCATTTGCTTATGGTTTTTGAGGCTAAGAGAAAGTCCAAGTCAAGTCATCATCAAGGTGATGCTTTCTTCTCAAAGACTGGCTGCCTGTAATCCTTGTCTCCTCTGTCACATGGTAAGGTTCTTGGTGGCATCTCCTGGTCTCTTCCTTTTCTTCTGGGTTCCATTGATGTCCAGCCTCTTGCTTGCTGTGGCTTTCCCTTTCTCTGTCTGAATTTCATTCTCTTATAAAGGAGCCCAATAATAGATTGAGACCCATCCTGATTGAGGTGGGTCACACCTTAACTGAAGTAGCCTCATCACAAGGTCCTACTTACAATGGGACATCCACAGGAATGGATAAACTTTAAGAACATGTTTTTCTGGGGTACATATAGCTTCAAACCACCACCTATGACAAAAAAAATCAAACTACAGATCCATATCTTTTATGTATATAGACACAAAAATCCTCCAAAAAATTCTATCCAATGTAATCCAGCAACATATAAAAAAGATTGGATACCATTGCCAAGTGAGATTTATCCCAGGTAAGCAAAGTTGGTTCAAGTTAGGAAAACTAGTCTATATAGTACAGCATATTAATAAAGGATGAAATCTACATGGTCATAACAATGGATACAAAAAAATTGTTTGACAAAATCCAATACCATTTCATGATAAAAACCACTCAATAAACTAAGAATGGATGGGGATTTCCCCAATTGATAAAAGGCATTTTAAAATCCCCACAGTTAATGTCATACTTAGTGGTGAAAGACTGAAAGCTTTTTCCCTAAGATCAGGAAGAAGACAAAGATGTCCATTTTTACTAATTTTATGCAACATTTTTCTGGAGGTTCTAGCCAGGGAAATTAGGTAAGAAAAATCAGTAAGTCTTTCAGATGGGAAAGGAAAAAGTAAAATTATTCACAGATGACATGATCATTTATAAAATCCTAAGGAATCCACAAAAACCTATTAGAGATACTAAATGAGCATAGGCAGTGTTATGGATTAAATCATGTCCCCAATAAAGACATGTTCAAGCCCTAATTACTGGTCTTGTGGCTATAACACATTTGCAAATAAGATCTTTGAAGATATTTTTAGTTAAGGTGAGGCCAGTCTGAGTCAGGACAGGCCTTCATTCAATATGACTGCATTCCTTATGAGCAAAGGAAATTTCGATACAGTCAGGAGGAGGAGACAGATAGCCATGTGATGGAAACAGAGACTGAGTTATGTATTGCAAGTGAGCCAGCAGCAGAATGCTATGGACTTCAGAGAAAGCATGATCCTCTTGACATCCTGATTTTGAACTTCTGTCCTCCAAGACTGTGAAACAAAAATTCCTGTTGTTTAATGCTCCCACTCTGTGGTATTTGTTATAGCAGCCTGGCAAACTAAGACAGGAAGTTTTGTAGAATGCAAGATCAATACACAAAAATTAAATGCTGCCCTGTTTATTCTGCTGAAGCTGCTGAAGGCAATATACCAGAAATGGATTGGCTTTTACAGTGGGGATTTATTAGCTTACAAGCTTACAGTTCTGAGGCCATGAAAATGTCCAAATCAAGGCATGATTAGGCTATGCTTTCTCCCCAAAGACCAGCTGCCAGCAATTCTGGACTCCTATGTTGTATGGCAAGGCAAATGGCAGTGTTTGCTGGCTTTTCTTTGCTTCAGCTTCTTGCTTCCTTGGTTTTCTCTTTCTTTATTTGACAGTCATTTTCTTAAAAAGGACTCCAGTAAAAGGATTAAGACCCACCCTGGGTCATACCTTAACTGAAATGACCTAATCAAAAGGCCCTACTTACAATAGGTTTACACCCACAGGAATGAATTAGCTTTAAGAACATGTTTTTCTAGGGTCCATATTGCTTCAAACCATCACATGCTCCTACCTGTTTTACACTTTTCTTATTGAAAGTATAGAAAGATGTGCAAAATCATACAAAGCTTAATTTAGGTGCTTAAAATTTTTATCTGGGGAACGGATGTATTTCAAGTGGTTGAGTGCCTGCTTCCCACATACAAGGTCCCGGTTCAATCTCCAGTAACACTTAAAAACAAAACAAACAACAAACAAACAAAACAACCAACTTGAGAGCTAATGTAGCCAGTGGTTGAGCACCACCTTCCCACATATGAGGTCCTGGGTTCAATCCCCAACCCTGGTACCTAAAAAGAAAAAATTTTGATCTGCATTTTATTAAAGGTTTGTCACAGTACAAACTGTTGAAGCATAGTTACTTTGGCTTTCTTTCAAGAACTAGGGTAGAGAATTGAGTGTTCCTCAACATAAAGTCATCATATACCTTTTGAACAAGGTTATGGAGGAAGCACAGGTAGCATCAGAATTGGAATTTAGTCCTAGTTTGCTAACTCAACTACATGTTTGAAAAGATTATCTGTTTATCCCTCTACCAAAAGGTAATTATTTTTATGGTGAGGGCTTGGATGATTGTTTTTTATGCATTGCAGAGGCCTCTTTGAAAGAAGAAAATTCACCACAACGTATCACTCAGATTTAATGTTATGCAAATCACATATTACCTAACAGTCATAGGATAGACTGTCTTAATGGCAAATTTGATATATAGGATGGCTTTAGATGTTTGTCTTTATTGCATTTATTAGCCATCTCCAAATCTAAGGTTTTATTCAATTTGAGTAGTGTAGTATCCACTTATTATTAGTTTCATCAACCGTTTTTAAAAAACAAATGTGTTAGTTGAATTTCATTTGTAAATGTAAAACTAAGGGAAGGATTAGTGTAGGATTTCATACTGAAAATAAACTTGAAACCCTAGGTTGAACAAATAAATAGTGGGGAGCATTAAGGGGTGATTTCTAGTCAGGAATCTCTGTAGTTTCATGGGTAATTCAAGACTACAAACACCAGTTTCCCTAAATGCAGTCTATTCATTGCAGCCTACAGAGCCCCTGAGATAATGTCAGCCTTTTTCTCTTCCTTAGAATAATAATAAAACAAAATTCCCAAAGGAAAGAAAAAAAATGTGGTCAGAAATGCAATTTAAATATCCATTCAAATTGTTGCATTGTAGTTTCTTTCAGCTTATTTTATTTTTTTCACCAAATGAAAGTTTTAGTTAAAAGCTTAGATCCAACTCACCTGATTTTACCAGTGCTTTGTGGAGCTGCAGGACCATAAAATGAATCCAAGGTTTGTGGGGGAGGGATATACCAATGATGCTTTAAGGGTTGATAAAAAATGAAAAATAAATAAAAAGGAAAAATGGAGATTTTCTCTTTGAAAAATTTCCTCAAATGAATTCAATTTATGATTCTTTTAACTTTTTTCTGATGAGCTAAATAAGTTTTTGATAACCATTTTTATTCCAACTCCGTGGAAATATCCATCAGAATATGCGGGGATTACTGTTCTTGACCCCCTTTATACTATAGGAAGTTAGATAGCTAAGTGTTGCAGTGTTGTGTTAAATATTTATTTCTTATTATTTTCACATTCTAAACCACACTAATACAATGCAGTGAGGAAACCAATAATGCAGAAAATCAGAAGATTCAAGTTAAAAAGTGAAGGAAACCAAGTTGTTCCAAAACAATTAAAAAAAAGCATGGCAGGGAGAAAAGAAGCCTTTACCATAAACCATTTAACAGCCTTTCTGACATATTTTTACTATTTTCTCTAAAATCCTATTACTGCTGTTTTGTTTGTACATCTTTCCCTTATGTAAATACTAACCTTTGCTTAAATTATTGTGCCATTGCAAATAATTTTAAATCTCCAGGGGAAAATTTCTTTAATTTCTAAATATGGTAAAATGGCATTGTTCTTGTTAATTTCAAATGCCAGAAAGCAGGCTTGGATCAAACTTGGGATGTTCAAGCAAATGATGACCTCGACATATTCTTTTCAGAGAAAACTGATAGCAAAACTGTGAGCTTCTCCCTTTGCCTCTAATCTCATCTCACAAAGCTCTCCTTATTTTTTCCATTCTCTTGGTGAAATTTCTCTTTCCCGCTGAATTTTTTTTTTTTTTTTTTTT
>JAQZBX010019166.1:0-12550 GCA_029593785.1 Cabassous unicinctus
GGGAACTCAATTGTTTGAGCCACATCTGCTTCCCAAGCTCCAATTTTTTAAAGCACTGTTTTTCCTCACAGCTGAAAGCATTACTACCTGATACATGAACAAAGACAAGAAAATTCAGTGGACAGTGCACAAGATTTGGGGTCATGAAAAATGGAGTTAAATTCCCATTTCTCTCACTTTGTTATTGTGAGATTCCAGGCAAGCCACTTCCCCTTTATGAGCCTCAGTTTCCTCAGCTACAAAATGGAGCTAATGACATTCACCTCTTGGGTTTTTTCAGGATCAAATGACATGACAGATTTGGAGGTGCTTTGTTAACAGTAAAGTGATATTCGGGTTTAGTGTCATTGAAGTAAAAATCTGGACTAAAACAAAAAGAAGAAATTCGCTATTGTGTTAGAGGAGGGGAAACAGTCAGGACTTATTTTCTCTTTTTGTCCCCAGTATTCTTCAAGGCTGCTCTGGCTCTCTCACGCCTGGGCAGTGACCTACCCTGGGGTGGAAGGATCTAGGCCCGAGGCAGGTACTATTTCTGGCCCTGTGTGAAGGTGGCAGTAGATGGAGCTCGTGGCTCATGGCGGAGCTGGGCCAGGGCGATGGGCTCTTCACCTGGTTCTGGCAGGCAGGCGGGCGCTTGGGAGGCTCAGCAGCAGCGGCTGTGACTCGAGGTAAAAATAATCAGGGAAGGACAGCTGCTTCCTTGTCAGCAACCAAGAGGGAAATAAAGCTCATGTCCCCTCCAGCGAAAACCTGCTCTCCTGGTCCCCTGGCTCCTGCCACCAACTGCTCGATGTCCGCGTGCCAATCCAATTTGAATGCCTGCAATTCACCCCAGAGAGGGTATATTTTAACTTCATCAAGTACAGAGAAAAACATCCAGGCTGGAATAAATGGGAAGGAGAGGAGCAGCTGCTTGGGGGCCTAGGCAAGGGAAGAGGTCCCAGGGCTTCTGCCCCTCCAGTGGCTGGACTTGGGATCCCCCCCTCCTAGTCTGGTTCAATAACTGACCAGGTCATTATTTCAACCAAAGCTTAGGAAGCACCTACTGGGTGTCCCAGCTCACGAAGTCTTTTCCAATGTCCTCAGCCTCCTCTCCAGTCTCTACTCTTGTCCAATCACTTTCTCCCTTGGCTCTCCTGGGTTTTCCACGGAAGCCCAAACATGCCATGTTCTTTCACATCTCCATGCCTTTGCCCACGCCATGCCTTCCTCCTGAGCTGCCTTTCCTCGGTTTCTCTGCCTGGTGGTGTCTAGAAATTCTAGAGAGTTCGTAGTCATGCTTCAGGGTTCCGCTGACTCCTTCCCCACCCCCTCCAGGCAGAGTGAATTATTTTCTCGGGCTTCCCTGCAGGATTTTGTACCTCCCTGGGTTTCAGAGGATTTTGTAAATCCCTCTGTTTTAACAAGGAAGTGGGAGTTTTCCATCAGCTTCTCTTCCCTTCTTTCCCTCCCTCCCGCATTTTCCACAAATCACTGAACTCCTCCACCCCCAGGCCCTGTTCTGGTGCTTGAAGTGACTCTGAGCAGGTCCCTGCCTTGAAGCAGCACTAGAGAGAACAGGCAATTCCAAAACCATGGGGCAGTGCAGTAACAGAGCTGCCCGGAAACGGCCACATCCAAACAGCAAAGTGAGTAATCCCATTTGTTTGTTATATTTGGTTTGTTTTTTAATCAAGTAATTGCACAAGAGACATTTCTGACACACACACCCCACCCCCATTACAGGAGACTCACATTTTTTTGGTTTATTCATTTCTGTATTGTTTGAATTTTTATGAACATACAGTACTTTAATAATAAAAAGAAAATTAAAATTTATTTTTTCATCTCTTAAAATTGCCTTAGTCTCTAAGGAGATATCAGCCCTGTCCCTCCAGGAGACTGTTTTAGTCTGGCTGTGCAGTTCAGAGAGAGCCAAGAGTTTCTTAGGTGGCCTGGAGCGGGACGAAGGAGGCTGCTTTGGTCCCACTGTGTTTCCTCTCGCCCCTAGAGCAGGAGGAGTGGTGATTGTCTATTGAGCCCTATCCCATCCCCATTCCCCTGGGGGTGGGACACTTAGAACTGGGTAGAGGGAAGCGGGTGTGGCTCAGTCGATAGAGCCCCCGTTTACCATATGGGAGGCCCCGGGTTCGCTTCCCAGGGCCTTCTTGTGAGGGCACGCCGGCCCGCGCAGCCTAGTGGGCTGATGCAGCGGGACCTCACAACAGGAAGCAGATGTGGCTCAACCGATAGAGCCCCCGTTTACCATATGAGAGGCCCCGGGTTTGCTTCCCGGCGCCTCCTTGTGAGGGCAGGCCGGCCCGCACGGTGTGGTGGGCTGATGCAGCGGGACCTCACAGCAAGGGGAAGATAAGCAGACACGGAGAAGACACACAGCGAATGGACACAGCAAGCACAAGCAGCAAGGGGGTGATAAATAAATAAATAAATAAATCTTAAAAAAAAAACAAAACTGGGTAGAAGTTGTCTATTTTGCATTTTCTATAATTTTGAAAATCTGAAACCTTAATAGTTTAAGGTTGGAATGTCCTGGCATCAAGGTTAGTGTGCCATGTCCCTGGGGTCAGTGCGTCAATGGGGTAAATCCCTGGCTGGGTCTCATTGGAGTTGTTGAGGTGGGCCTTTTAGGGATGGGTAGATGGGACAAGAGGAAGAAGAGGGAATGCTAGGTGGGAGGGGTAAAGGGGGGTTGAGGGGAGGGAGTGAACATAGGCCTGGAGGCAGAATTGAGGGTATTGGCTTGGCAGCTCAGAGAGGTAAAGCATCTCGCTCAAGGCCACACAGCTGGACTGGCTGAGATGGGCTCTGGCCTGGGTCGGTCTGACTGTAATACTTGCGCTTATCTCCTGCTAGTAACCTGGGGTAGACCTTGGAGCCCTCCATACCTTTGTCCTCTTGGCCCCACACACTGTGGCCTCTAGGTGGCCCTCCTTGCGACAAGTCAGACTGACCCCAGTGGGCTCCTTCATGGTCCAGGCACCTGAGAGGATGGAGAGGGAAGCCCCTCTATTCAAACGGGCACACTGCAGAGCGGGGAGTGAAGCGGGCAGACCAGGGCTCACCACCTGGGTTCATCAGCCACTTCCTGTGTGCCCAGCCCCACGTCCTTCTTGTGGGGAATTCTCCTTCCCCACCAATTACCCGCTTCTGCTTAGGCTGCCTCTTTGCAAAAGCAAACAAACAAGTAACACAAAATATACCCAGAGTGGGCCTGGGCCATGGTTCTCCGCTCCTGTAGTCATGTGCATATGCAGCTGAGCCAGGTGAAGTGAGAAGAGCAGGAGCCTTGACTCTGGGGTTTCTGAGATGGAAAGGTGTGACGCTGGAGCTGCTTGTGGCCACATGTATAACAAAAACCCCAAATAACAGCAGCTTAATCAGGCAAGGTTGTTTTTCTTTGTTTGTTTTTGCATGTAAAAAACTATGATGGCAGCCTGTCCAGAGCTCATATGCTAGTCTTCAAAGTCATCATGGACTCAGGTTTCTTCGTTCTTTACACTTCACCATCCCTCAGCACGGGCATCCATTCTTACTTCATGGCCCCAAATGGCTGCCAGACGCCAGCCATAACACCCATGTTGTAGGCCACAGGAAAGAGGAAAAGGGGGAAGGGCAAAAGTGGTGTTCCTTATAACTGATTCAGCTTCCTTTAGACAAACTTCCCAGAAGTGCTACAGAATACTTCTGCTTTCATATCACTGGTGGCAAGGGAGTTTGGAAAATATAACTTATCATCTGGACACTTTGCTGCCCCGAATAAAACCAATTTCAGTCTCTAACACAGACTGTGTTTCCTGTAATATCCATATGCAATGGGAAGTACTGAAGCTAAGCCAAGGGGAGGGAGCTCATCAGATGAGAGACAGACACAGAGAGGAGCACAGAGGGGGTCTGAGGGAGATGGGAGGGGCGGAGGGGGCAGAGGGTCTGAGGGGTGATGAGGACATCATTGCGTCCTGGGACCTAACACTGCCTAAAGCCGGTTCCACCCCTAGACCTCCAGGTAGCATGAACCAACACCCCTTTTTCTTAAGCCAGGCTGAATTGAGTTTCTGTCACTTGTCATTAGAAGAGTGCTGACCTTGGGCAAGGACTTACCTTTTTTGAGCCTCGAGTTTTGCCCACCAGATGGAGCTGTGAGGAGGACTAATGTGATACGCCAGGGGGCCCTGCCTGGAGCAGCCTCGCGATGAGGTCAGGGTCCATGGATTGGACCTGGATGACCTGCTCGACCTCCCACAGCTCTTCCTCCTGTTCCTCCCTGTTGCCAGCTCCAGGGATTCTGCTCCATGATTACTGATGGTTGACATGGAAACTACCCTATGTCAGGCTCAGGGAGCTGGCCAGGCTTGGAGGAGTTTTCTGGACAGCTGAGCAGTGGGGTGGAAACTAAAAAAGCTAAAAACTAGGGAGAGAAGGGTAGGGGGAGAGCTGGAGAAACTCCTGGAGCAGAGAAAGCAATTGCCACCTCGTTGTGGGGGGCTTGTGGCCATGGACACAGCAGAAGAGGGCTATGACTCCTGGTAATAATTGGGGTGAGACCTTGGAAGTGTCAGGGTGATGGACAATGGGGAATTCATTTTCACCTTGGACATTGTGGTCAACACAGCTAAGTCCCCTTTCCTGCTCTTCTGGAAACAGCTCTGATTTTCCTTTGGGGAGCCCCCCTCCCATTATTAGTCCCCGTGGTGTAGGGAGGGTCTGAACCCATCCCCTTCTCCAAGGGTAGCGTATCCATTTTCTATTGCTTCTATAGCAAATAACCACTCATTTAGCAGCTTGAAACAACACAGATATATTACCTCACAATCCTGTAGGCCAGAAATTCAGCTAGTTCAGCTAGTTCCTCTGCTCTGTGTCTCACAAGATTGAAATCGAAGTGGTGACAGGGCATTGTTCCTTTCTAGAGACTGGGAGTGAATCCACTTGCAAGCTCATTCAGGTTATTAGTTCCTGTGGTTGTAGGACTGAGGTGCCCATTTCCTTACTGGCTGTTAGCCAAGGGCTGGTATTTACTCCTAGAGTAATTCCTCCTCTGCTTTCCATGTGGACCCCCTCTGTTTTAGTTTCCAGCTGCTAAAACAAATACCATACAGTGAGTTGGCTTAACAACAGTAATTTATTCACTCACAGTTTCAGAGGGTAGAAGGCCTGCTTCTTCCCAGGGTCAGTGTCTCCTGGCTGGCTGGTGATCTTTGGGGTTCCTGGCTTTTCAAAATATCACATGGTTATACATATGGCAGCATCTTCTCCTTTCTCTTTCAGGTTCCATTAAATTCCAGCTTCTGGCTGCTCCTCATGGCTTCTCTTTCCGTATCCGGTTTCCTTTGCTTATAAGGACTTCAGCAATATTGGACCAGGACTCATCCTCACTCAGTCTGGGCACACCTTAACTAATAACATCTTCAGAGGTCCTATTTATAAATGGACCCCCTTTTGTGGGGGGCATGGTTCAATCCCCAACACCTTCCAGCAGCAGCAAGTCAAGCCCCTCTCAATGCCTTGAATTCTCCAGTTTTCCTTTCTGCCTTTGTCTTCTTTTGCTTGTCTGGTTCTTCTTCCTTCCTTTTATGCTTTTAAGGGCTATGGAACTCCATTGTGTGCATCCAGATAATCTGAGATAATAACCTTATTTTAAGGTCAGCTGATTGGTAACCTTAATTACATTTGCAAAGTCCGTAGCAGTACCTCCACAGCAGTACCTAAATTAGTGTTTGACTGAATAACCAGGGGATGGAAATCTTGGGGGGACATCTTGAGAATTCTGCTTTCCACAGGTGTGCCTATGAGCCAGGCTCATTCAATCAGGGCATCCCATCTGTTAGCCAAGGAGAGTCATTCTAGTTTGGGCACATGGCCCACCTAGTCCACTGGGTCTTCTGCTGGAACTGCTGGGAAACAGCCGTGGCTTTCATCCTGGGGCAGCCAAACTGGAGGAATGGTGGCCACCTCTGCCATCATTTAGGGAGAAGCCAAATGAAAGCAAAACCAACCCAGAACCAAGAGGGGTAAAGAGTTCTTGAGGCCATTCTTTGAGTAGCTGAATCCAGCCTTCTCTAAAGCCAGCACGAACTGATTTTGCTAAAAGTCATTTCTTCAAAGCCAGGTCACCAAAAATCAATATACAAAATGATGAGGTCACTTACGAAATGGGAAATTTGCCAAATGAATAAAATTTATTAAACAAAAAGTATTTCTCTTAACTCTTAATGACATTTGCAGCAATTCATATTGGGTAGGATGGAAGAGTTTTGCAAAATTTTAGTTGACTGGCTTTGATTTTGTCTCCATAGCAGCATCTGAAGTAATGTTTAGTAAGCTAAGGCTCTAGGGCAATTTGGTCTTTTTCTAAAAATATTTTATATTCAGAAAGTATATTTCCTTATGAAATTCCAAATATTTCCTTGTATCAGCCAGGATATGCTAGATTGTGTTGCAGTAACAAACCACCTCAAAATATCAGTGGCTTAAAAAAATAGACTTTTTTTTTTTCTCATGTTACATGTCCATCATGGGTCAAGTAGGGGTTCTGTTCTTGTGTCATAAATGTCCTCAGTGTAGGACTCAGGCTGATAGAGCAGTCCCCATCTGGAATTCTTGGAGTCACAGTGGCAAGGGTGAAAAAGAGCTCTGGGGGGACTCACTCCGGCATTTAAATGCTGCAGCCCTGAAGTGACACACATTACTTCTGCTTACAATTCTTTTGCCCTACCCAATGACAGGGAATCCAAGAAGTTTAATCTGACCTTGTGCTTGGAAGGCAGATCTAGAAATAGACTAATGACTAATCAATAACCAATATTTCAGCATTTCATATGGGAATCTTTCCATTTATATATTTTTTTCACCTTGTTCCAACATTTATTTTTTGCTAAACCTTTTATTATTTTGTATTATTTCACCAATTTTTCATGTATCAATTAATCCTTGGTTTATTATTCCAGCAGTAAGAAACATGTATCAAGAATTCAATTAATTATAGTAATTATTCTATTCCAGACAGTTTTCCTTTCCCCTGCTTTTTACAGTTTTATTTTATTTTTTGCATATAATTTTTTCCACAGAGAAGTAAGGTAGGTGGTATAGGGAGTGACCCACTAGAAAATAGACCCTTAGAAAGGGATTTTGAAATTGGATCACACGTGGGTCAGATGGCAGCAAAAGCCCATTGCTAGAGGTAAGAGGAGTAGTGGTCATTTCTGGCATGCCATCGTATCCCAGTTACTGAGACTCTCAGCTGCAATGGATTGGGATGTGGTATAGGTAGAAAGAGAAGCATTGGGTAATACAGAGCTCTAGCAGTTGAACAATATGGGGGCATTGGCAATTGTAAGCATTAGGGAGTAGGCTGGCTTTTGTTAATTGCTTTGGAAACCTTGAAGAAAGAGAATGACTGGCTCAGGTCAGACAACTCAGGGAATGCTGTGAAAACCAGAAAACATTCGTACCGGTGCTTAAAGAGAGCATAATTTTTTAGGGTATGAAGATCAATCCCAGGATTTGATTATAAAGATGATGCAGCTTCCTTACCTTACCAGAGGTAGATGCTTTGCAAAATGCTTGTTCTCCTCAAGATGCAAACTTGCCTCCTGTTATTAGTTTCCTATTGTTGCTATAATAAATTACCACAAACTCAGTGGCTTAAAACAACATGCATTTATTCTCTTACAGTTCTGGGGGTCAGATGTCTGAAATCAGTTTCACTGGGCTAAAGTCAAGGTGTCACCAGGGCTGGTTCCTTCTGGAAGCTCTGAGGGGAGTATCTGTTTCCTTGCCCTTCCAGTGGCAACCTATATTCCTTGGCATCTGGCTGCATCCTCCATCTTCAAAGCCTGCTTCCAAAATCACATCACCTTCTCTTCTGTAGTCAAATCTCCCTCTCCCTCCTTCTTATAAGGACACTTGTGCTTACATTTAGGGCCTACTCAGATAATCCAGGATAATCTCCCCATCTCAAGATTCTTCACTTAATCACATCTGCAAATTCCCTTTTACTTTAGAAGGTGACATACATAGGGTCCAGGGATTAGACCCTGGAAATCTTTGAGGGACCATTATTCAGCCTACCTCACCTCCCTTTATTGCCTAAGGGAGTAACTAATGACAAGTGTTAGCATAGCCTGGGTGAGGAAATACACTCCAGAAGGAAATAGCTTACTTAAAGAATTGCAGGACCTGGCTAATAAGCGTCAACAGGACCTGAAGAATATGTAAATAAGTGGATCTTTAAGATATTGGGCTGGATAGGGATGAATTTATTGGCATGATTTAGAATTTAATGTCCTGGCAAAGACACCTTGGAGGAGTGCTAATATGCTGCTGGGGTAGCTCCTTAAAACATGGGCATAATGACAGGCAGTGGTTGAGCTGACTTTGTTAGTGCTGCCTTAGCAGGGTGTTGGGGAATGAGTTAGAGGGTTCAGGGAGAGGGGCTTGTTAGAATGGATTTCCTACATAAGACCCTTCCACCTGGAAGTATTCCTGGAAGGACCCTGAGAACACGTTCACCAGTATCCTTGAGAAGCTCAGTGGGGGCTGTCTTCTCAAGGCCAGGTTGACAATAGCAGGTGCTTCTAGGAAATTGAGCTTTCTAGAGTCATTGGGGATGACAGGATTCTGGAAAAGCAGAGATCAGTTGGCAACTAGGCAAGATGGACAAAAATACTGTAATGGGCAGCAAAGCAGTCATGGCAACTAGGTTTCTTTGACCCATAGGGATCTGCGCTGATATCTATAGACTGTGGTGTTCCTAGGACATTATTAGACAAGCAGCTGATTAGGATGTTGTTCGACTTGTACAACCAGAATAAAATAAAGATCTGGTGAGCAGAAGGCTGATGTCAGCCACTGAAACCAGTGGTGCTGTTTGATTTACCTCTATGGCCCCTAAAAAAGCCAGATGGATCATGGTGGATGTTGGTGGACTAATATAAACGTCAAAAAGTTTTAGTTCCAATATAGAACAAATCAACACAGATTTTGTCACTTGGTATGAGGCTCTTGATTTGGCAAATGCGTTCTTTTGAATTCCTATTGGTATAAAGGATCAAAAGCAGTTTGCATTTATGAGCACAGTACAGAAGTAAACACTCATTGCCTTACTCCAGGGCAATATTAATAATCCTGTTCTCTGTCACAAAGTCCAGAGGGACCTTGATCATCTTAACAATCTACAGAACATCACACTGATCCACTCCACTGATGACATCATGCTAACTTGACCCAGTGAACAGAAAGTGGGGAGCCCTCTGGATGCTCTAGTAGGACACATGCCAGAGGGGTAGGAAAACCCTACAGAGATTCAGGGACCTGCACATTGGTGAAAATTTCAGGCGTCCAATGCTCTAGAACATGCCAGGACATCCCCTCTAAAGTAAAGGATAAGTTGTTGCACTTTGCACCTCCAATGACAAAGAAAATCACTGAGCATCTTTGGATTTTGGAGACAGCATATCCTGTACTAGGGAACACTCCTGCAATTCATTTATTGGGCAACTTGGGGGACTGCCAGTTTTAAGTGAGGACCACAGCAAGAGGGGACTCTGTAGCAGGTCTAGGCTGTGGCACAAGCTACCCTGCTGCTTGGATCATTTGACTTAGCATATCCAATGGTAGGTAAGGAGCATACAATAGTAGATAAGGTCGATAAGACATGTCTATAATAGATAAGGATGTTGTGTGGAATTTCTACCCAGCCTTATATTTAGACCCCAGTAGCAGTAGGAGAGTTATAGCATATACTTCTAGGGTTTAGGAGAAAAGTCATGACATCTATAGCAGGGAATTATTTACCCTTAGAAAGTCAGCTTCTGGAATCCTACTGGACCCTCGTAGAGACTAAGCACCTGAACATGGAACATCAAGTAACTATGAGATTTGAGCTGTCCATCATGAATTGGTATTTTCTGATTCTCCAAATCATAAGGTCAGGTAGGCGCAGCAGCACTGCATTGTAGGAAGAAAATAGTATATTGGAGTTTGGGCTGAAACAGGTCCAGAGGATGGAAGTTACATGGCTATGAGGCTCAGACCTCAATGGCACCTATGTTTGTTGCACAGAAGCCTCTCTCTCAACTTACCCTTCTCCCCTCAACTCGTACATTGAGGGATTGCCTATGACTAACTGAGGAAGGTGGAAGAAACTTGGGCCTGATTCACAAATGGATTGGGTTGATACATTGGTATGATCTAAAAATGGACTGCTACCACATTATAGCCCTGCTTTGAGGTGGGGAGTTGGCCTAAAGGATGATGGTGAGAAGAAATCCCCCCAGGGACTAGAACTGTGAGTAATGTGCTTGGTTTCCTACCTTGCTTGGAGAAAGAAATGGGCTCCAAGTAGGGATTTATATAGATTCCTGGGCAGTGACAAATGTCTTGGCTGGTCAGTAGTCTGGAAAGAGCAAGGTTGGAAGATTGGAGACAAGGAGGTCCAGAGAAGGGGTATGTGGATAGACTTAGGGAATGGGCGCAAGACATGTGGCTATTTGGGCCCTCCAGAGAATATCTGCTGCAGTGGAGACACTGAACAATGGTGGACAAGATCCTTGTTCAGAGGAAATCAGCCAGCCTCTATCCTTGGCCACCTAGTACTTGTGCAATGGTCCTCTGAATGGAATAGCCATGGTGGTGGGGATGGAGGCCATACATGTACCAAGAGCATAAGTTACCTCTTACCAAAAGTGATCTAGATACTGCTGCTGCCAGATGTCAGATCTATCAACAACAGGGACCATAATTGAGTCCCCCATAAGATATCATTGCTTGAGGAGACCAATCAACTATGTGGTGGCAAGTTGAGTATATCAGGCTCTAGCACCCTGGAAGGGGCAGTGATTCTTCCTTACCAGAAACAGAAACAACTCCATATGAGTGTGTCTGCCCTGTCTACTGTCCCTTTATAAGCACCACCCTCTGAGGGCCTTGCTTATACTCACCTTTGGCCTAGATATGTCCAGAAGGTAAGGAGAGTTGTTATTAAACCAGCAGGGGTAATCCAACTCTGAATATCATGAGGAGTTAGGATTGTGACTACATAATGAGGACAGGGAGGGGTATATCTGGAAAATGGAGGATTCACTGGGGCATCACTTGGTACTTCTATGACTGGTAATAATAGAGAACTGACAATTTCAGCAACTACAGCCTGACAAGATTTCGGACCCCTAAGGAATGAAGGTCAGGGGCACCATCAGGTAAGCAACCTACACCAGCTTAAGTGCTAAAGGTGACAAAAATCTAGAACAGATGGTGGGGGGAGAAACATCAGTTATAGCCTTGGGACCAGTTGCAGTGTGGTGGTGGTGGGGCGGAGGCTGTATCTTTTCCCATTAACCCCTTTGGGTTTAATCTTTTGTAAAGACGTGGCCAGCCACCACCTTGATGACTGACTCAGTGACTTAAGTAGACTTATTTCTGGCGCATGAGGTATCTGGGCAGTGCAAGGGATGGACTATGGCAGATGCCTCTAGAGCCCTGTGACACATCCCCTTATCTCATCTCTAATTTCAGCACAAAGTGGCTTTCTCAAGCTGATCACTACCTGCTTCAAGCATATTTTGGTATTGTGGAGGTCTGGAGCTATGTACCCCAGAAAAACATTTTCTTAAACTTAATCCATTCCTGTGAGTGTGAATCCACTGTAAGTAGGACCTGTTGATGAGGTTATTTCAGACTGAGCTGTGGCCCAACTCAATCAGGATGGGTCTTAATCTTATTAGTGAAGTCCTTTATAAGTGGAATGAAATTCTGACAGATAGAGATAAAACCATGGGAAGGAAGAAGCTGAGGTTCAATGGAACCTGGAAGAGAAGGGAGAGGCCAGGAGAGGCTGCCATATGCATTGCTATGTGACAGAGGAGCCAAGGACCGAGGACCACCAGCAGCCAGCCCCAGAATGCTAGTCTTTGGGAAGAAAGCATTGCCTTGATGATGCCTTGATGTGGACTTTTCCTAGCTTCAAAACCATGAGTCATCAAATTCCCATTGTTTAAGCCTTCCCACTGCATGGTATTTGCTTGAGCAGCCAAGGAGACTGAAACAGGTATCTTTCCGTTTTCTTCCCCAAGGCTTTCTTCAATGACAGGGAGCCCATCTGACTTGTACTAAAGCTTGAGTGTGGGATTTAAGACTCCCCAGGGTAACCCTTAAACAATGGAGGATTGGAGTTGGTGGATAAATACTTCAGCCTCCTGCCATTCTGCAAGACAACACTGCGAGGACTTTGGAATGTTTCTCAGGAGGTACCATTGGAATTGTGCCTCCATGGCCCATGGCAGTGTCCTTGATAACACAGATTTGTATTGACTTGTCCTTCTTTTCTGTCCCACTCTCTTCCTGCTTGCTGAGATCACGTCCCAAATTGTTTCAGATTCTGTGTTTGGGGAAATCACAGTGAAGACAAACACACCTGACCTCCATTGCAGCCCTGCCTAGAAGCTCTCATCCTCTCACCCCTGCTCATCTCTCCAGCCTCTTCTTTCATCACTGCCCACCCCTCCCTCCCCACATGCTCCTGCTCCAGCTTGATAACATCTTGCGTTCCCTGACC
>JAQZBX010019166.1:12650-34122 GCA_029593785.1 Cabassous unicinctus
TATTTTTATGGCATGGCCTTAGATTGGAAGATGAACTAATCAGGGGTCTTTTTTTTTTTAAAGATTTATTTATTTATTTATCTCCCCCTTGCTGCTTGTGTTTGCTGTGTCCATTTGCTGTGTGTTTTTTCTGTGTCTGCTTATCTCCCCCTTGCTGTGAGGTCTTGCCGCATGAGCCCACGGCGCCGTGCGGGCTGGCCTGCCCTCACAAGGAGGCCCCGGGAAGCAAACCCGGGGCCTCACACATGGTAAACGGGGGCTCTATCGATTGAGCCACACCTGCTTCCTGTTGTGAGGTCTTCCTGCATCAGCCCACCGGGCCTCGCGGGCCGGCCTGCCCTCACAAGGAGGCCCCGGGAAGCGAACCCGGGGCCTCCCATATGGTAAATGGGAGCTCTATCGATTGAGCCACACCCGCTTCCCTAATCAGGGGTCTTGGTTACCCAGCCGACTTCTACAGTCTTCAGCTCTCAGCTCCAATGTTACTCCTTGAGGCGATCTCCCCTGACATCCAAATGAGATCAGCTCCCCACGCCCTCAGCCCTAATAGCACCTTGGGTTCCTCCTTTGCAGTCCGTTGAATACCTGCAATTAACTAATTAATTGTAGGTGTTTGTCTCCTAGCTGCCTTCGCTGCTGAGCTGCGTTTCTTCCTTGGATCCCCAGCGATCAGTGCCATGCCTACAGTAGGCTACTAGTGTTTGCTAACTGCCTGCATCTGAGAGCATGTTGGGAGGTGAGCGTCCTTCTCCCAGGCCTACCACTGATGTGGGCATTCTAACCAGGCAGGGCTGCTATGACAAATAGACAAATATCACACACCAGTTTGGCTTGAACAACAAGAATTTATTGGCTCACAGTTTGGAGGCTAGAAGTCCAACATCGTGGTATGCACAGGCCATGCTTTCTCCTGGAGTGTGCAGCGTTCTGGTGCTGGCTTCCAGGCAATCCTTGGGGTTCCTTGGCTTGTAGATGCATTTCTGCCTGTCACATGGCAATCTCTCTCTCCTTCTCTGGCTTCTCCTGGCTGACTGTGTCTGAATTCCCTCTGCTTATAAAGACTCCAGTCATGTGGATTAAGGTCCACACTGACTCAATTTGGCCTCATCCAAATAGGATCTTCCAAGATCCTATGGACAAATGAGTCCACACGCCTAGGCCTGGGGGTTAGGACATGAACTTGCCTTTGTGGAGGACATAATTAAATCTACCATAATTAGGTTATTCACTAATTTGTTCATTCATTCATTCATTCATTGGCTCATTCATTTGCCAGAACCTTGCTGGAGATGGTAAGGGCTCCTCACCCAGGGAAAACCAGAGGCTGCTGCTGTATCCTTTCCCCACCCCCAGCTCTTCCAGCTGCAGCCCCACTCCACCCTGGCTCAGCCAGGCCTTGCTGTGGACGTAGGCACACACACACAGGTCACTCGGGGCTCACTTCTCCCTTGGATGTAAAATGAAATATATGGTTTGCTTCTGATCCAGCAATACTCACAGAGTGTCATTTGCCTGGCACTTCACATTCATGTGCTTTTTCCCAGCTCGAGGGGTGGGGCTTCTTATCCCCTTCCTAGGCATGGAAACTGAGGCTCAGAGAGGCAAAGTGGCTTGCCCAGGGGTGCAGAGTAGAAGTGGCAGTCTGGAGCTGGATTGGGGTCTGGGGTCTCCAGATCCTGCCTCTTTCCCCTTCATGAAGCCCCAGATGGGACTGAAGACTGGCAGCCTCTCCTCGTCTCTGAGTCATTTTTCCTTCACCCCAAAAGTTAGAATTTTAGCTCAGTTCCCTGAGAGCCAGCAATTTCAGCGGGAATCAGCTGGTGGCTCTTGGGAACGGAAGACATTAGACTTCCTGTTCTGGCCCTCCCACCCCCAGCCACCTGCCCCCGAAAGTGCTGTCACCTTTTAATAGATTTCTTGGGGAACGAGTAATTTGTTCCTGGTGCTGGCTCGGTATTCTGCAGGAAGTCCCTGCAGGCCTGGGAGGTCAGTATGGAGCGACTCAAAGGCGACTGCTGGAGGAAGATACTGGGTCAGTGCTGGCCACTTAGCATGGCTGTGCCGCCAATTACCACCCAGCCTGCTTCCTGCCGCAGACGTGCCCAGGGCCAGGGCTTTGAATGCTTGCAGGGAGGCCAGCTTCCAGTAAACAACCCAGGGCAGCGGGCAGATTGACAGCGGAAACGCGGAAGGCCGGGCCGGCCGCTGGTGCTGGTTGCTGCTCCTGCTGGCAGACGGACAGGACAGCAGTCCCCCGGGGGCCCCACAGTCAGGGCCTCGGAGGGGCCATCAGAGTGCCCTAGCCTCACTGCTGCATAGACAGACTCCTGCCAGGTCTAATAGGGTTTCTAGGCCATAGTTTCCTTCTAAAATCAGGGCATTCCTTCCTGCTTTTTTCCTTCCTCAGTGTAGTTGCAAAAAGAGTTTTTCTTCATCTTTGGTCTAAAATTAATATCCCTCCATCTGCAAGAATGTAATGTACGAGATTGCAGCGAGGAAGCCCTGTACCCAAGCAGCCGGCCCAAAGCAGCCTGTCCTGTGCCCCCGGAGTGGGGCCATTAACTAAGGACCCAGCTGTTGATGCTTCTGAGAGAAAGCGCAGTGTTCCCTAATGCCCTCCCCCACCCGCTTGCTGGCCTCCTTCAAGCCCCCCACCCCATGGGCTTAAGTGGCCATTTCTGTTGTCTGTGTGGCTGGGTGGACCTAGGAATTGAGCGCCCATCTTACAGAGATGGACTCCACCTCAGCCACGCACTTCCATGGCCACGCTGGGGACCTTGTCACCCCATAGGCATGCCCTACTGCTGGAATATTCCCCTCACACAGCTCTGATCTCATCTTTCCCCATTCTACCTGCCCTCGTGTCTCAGTGCCATGGACATCGTTCAGCTCACGGCCCCTCTTTGTTCTCCCACTCTGCCACCCGGACTGGTGTCACCTCCTTCCTGATCCTCCTGGGCTCCCTGCTCCAACACTTGCCAGTGCTCTCAGCATCCTCACCCATCCTCTTTCCTGCCCACCAAACCCTCAGCTTGAGCCAGTCCATCCACCTACCCTCTCTATATTCTTGAGCTGCCGAGCATTGATGGGAGAGGATGGAGCCTGCCAGGAAGCCACAGTGTTTGGGAAACCTGCTTCATCTCAGCAGGCTCTCTGGTCTGCCTGGAATCTCTTTGGGTGTCCCTAGCCTGTCGTCTCCCCCGTTCTCCATCGTGGTTACGTCAGGCCTCAGCACTCTTTTATGATCCTCCTATCCCAACTATATTACCTGGGGCTCTTCTGGCTGCCAGCCACAGAAACCCAGGTCAAACTGACTGGGGCAAAGCTCCCAGGGGCTGGTGGTGGCTCACAGCCTTCAAGGGTGAGCCAAGTTGGTGTCTGAGGAACTGGGAACGGGTACTCGTGCCACCAGGACTTCCTCTCGCCTTATTTGTGATTGTCTTTTCCTTTGTGCTTGCCTGCCTGGTGTCCTCATCCCCCTCTGTGGGAGTCAGTTTCTCTCCAGGGGACATGGCTGCCAGCAGCTACAGCTTAGCCGCGGCAGCTGAAAGCCAGCCTGTCTCTAAGGTCCATAGAACAGTTCCAGGGAAGGGCCCTGATGGGCTCAGCTGGGTCATGTGCCTACCCTGGTGAAAAGAGAACAGAAAAGTGCTCTGGATGGGCGAAAACAACGGCTCCCCAGCCCGTGATACCAAGCTATGCCTCCAGCCCTGGCTCCCTGGCTCCCAGAAAAAATTGGAACTATTTGTCACTAAGTCCCTTGACTTCCTGCCTCCATGTGTTAAAAATGACTAGTACTACACGTGTCCTCTCCTCCTGGCTTCTTGCTCAGAGAGTGAGGTCCTGTCTCTGTTCAGACCAACCCCTCTTCAGGTCCTCAGGCTGTGGATTTTCCTCACCCTCCTCCTGCAGCTTTACCCTCTCCCTCTACACCAGGGCTTCTTAACCTTTTTTGCCAGTCAGGTGAAAACCACGGACCCCTTCTCAGAATGTAGTGGCAGATAGTTTTATGACACGCAACATCGGCATGTCTTTAAATTAAATTTTAGGATTATTCAAAATTACATTTTACAACTTTCCCATAATTTCAATACCTGATAACCTAACATGGTTCAACATCTACTCAAACGGTCATTTTCGGTGAACATTTAGAAATTCGTTTTCCCACGGCGTCATAAAACCATCTCCGCCATCCTTACCAACCTTTTTGCAGGCAGTTACCCACTGCACTCAGAACACACTTCATCAAAATAAAAATATACTAAATCCACACTATACTGTGCATTATTTAATAAATATATCACACCCGCACAAACACGTTCCCACAAGAATAACGCTGTTTTGAATTTTTAATTCAAGCTCATGAACCTCGAAATCAACGGGTCCATGGACCCCTGGTAAGAACCCCTGCTCTTAATGAAACCTTCCCAGCATCAGCATTTAGACATTTTGAAAATATATCTCTCGCCAACCAAAACAGCAACCAATCACCAAAGCTGGAAAACTCTGAGAAATAAAATAAATAAAATAATATTGGATTATAACCCAAAGTATAAAATAAATATACATATAGGCTAAGGATAAAATGAACTGCAGAGTGGAATGAGTGTAGCTCAGTGGTTGAGCACCTGGTTCGCATGTACGAGGTCACAGTTTCGGTCTCTGACACCTCCTTTAAAAATAAAAATTTTAAAGTTAAAAAAAAAGAACTATAGAGAAATCTTGGACTCTGCTTACTAAATTTATTGTCACTAGTGATACTGGTATAGGAATTCTGAAAGTATTTTGTATATGGCAGGAATAAGCCAATGAGGCAATGCAGGAGAAAGGAGATACAACAATGGAAGGGATAAAGAGGACAAACCCAATGGTGTTGAAGTGGAATTAGAGGTATGAGTATGCAGTCATGAATTTTTTTTTTAAAGATTTATTTTTCATGAATTTTTGAAACCATATTTTCTAGATCTGTCCAATGCAAGGCCTAGAAGCGATAATACCCTAGTAGCAATAAGCACCCCTAGCTTGCAGATCTTGTTTTCTAAATACCAATCAAATCCTGACTTTAAGGAATCAGGGTTCCTTGGAGAAATGGCTGATTCCTGGGTTGGGGCAGAAAATATGCTAGAGGAATCTGGAATATGCTAGATGAATCTGGAACATCTTATTTTGTCAGAAATCAAAGAACTCAAACACTTATGGGAAGCCAGTTTAAAGGGGCTCTCACTGGCCAAATTTGGGAAATTGGAAATGAAAATTATAAATAACAAGAATGGATTATAACAGGTGGAATTTTTTAAAAGTATCCTTGCATTAAAAAAAAAAAAAAAGAATTAAGAAAAAAAGGAAGGTGGGATAAGGGCGATCTCTTCCTTACAGAAGAGTGCCCACTAAGGAGTGATAGAAATAGGGAACCATGTCTTACAGTTAACCCCATAATAACTGATTTGGGCAAGAATCTCAGTGGATGTTATCATAATGGGTGAAAGACCATTTGGGAGTAGGAAATTCACAGAGTCTTGAAGACTCACCCACAAATTACCTTTTAATTGCAAAGAGCAAGTGTTACCTTTACAATGGAGAAATTTGACAGACCCCAGCTTAGTCAAATGACCAAACTAATAGGTGAACAAAGTCCTATCATAAAGAACAATAATTTTAAAAAAGCCCTATCAGGTGCCCTCTGATGGGACGCTCTGAGAAGAACACAACATTACTAACGAGGTGCCCCTGCCAAAAAATGCTTAACCTGGAGGTAATCATGAGGAAATCATCAGACAAGTCCAAATTGAGGAACATTCTTCAAAACAACTGATCTGGACTCTTCATGAAAGATGAAAATAAGGCTGGGGGACTCTTCCCACTTGAAGGAGGCTGAAGAGTCAGGACAACCAAATTCAATGTGTGACCCTTGATTTTATCCTAGATCACAAAAATCATAAAGGCTATTATTGGGACAAGTGGGGAAACTTGAATATGGACTGGACATTACATAATAATATCCAGTCCATATTACATCTCCTCAAGGTGATAGTGGCACTATGGTCATGTAGGAAACTCCCTTTGTTTTTAGGAGATTCAAGCTGAAGTATTTAGGGGTGGCCTGTTGTGATATCTGCAACTATCTTTCAATTTATCAATTGGTTCAATAGAGAGACACAGAGAAAGACAGAGAGAGGAAAAAGTGAGAGCATGTTAAATCCGGGTGAAGGGTTTGTGCGTGTACATTGTACTACTCCTGCAACTTTCTGAAGGTTTGAAAATTTTCAAAATAAAAAAGTTGAGAGGAAAAAGCGATGGATATGTAGAGCAGAGAATTTGAAAATCAAATTCAGGGAGGCACAAAGAGGAAAATAAAAATGAACTGCTATCCTACCAGTGAGCAATTACCACTATTAACATTAAGGTATTTTTCTTACATCTGTCACATGCAACTCACACATTATACAGCTGGAATCATATAACATCGTGCCCCCTTTCACCTTCTCTTCTGTGTCATTAAACATTCATTGAAAACACAATTTTTAACAGCCTCATATATTATATCATAAATTATTTAGTCATTTTTCCATTGTTTGACATTAAAGCAGTTTCCAGATTTTCATCCTCATAAATAATGCTACAATGAATATCTTTACACAACTATTCTTTGTCTGAGAATAGATTCCAGGAAGGGGAATTCTGTGGTCAAATGTTATGAACTTTTTCAAGGATCTTGAAATATTTTGGGAAATGGCTTTGCAGAAAGCTTGTTGTCTTTACACTTCCACCAGCAGCTTCTGAAATACTCATCTTACCACCCCATCACTAACACTAATTTCACTAAGAAAAAAGTCTTTGCTAAGTTTGGTAGTGAAGGTACTGCAACAGGTGAGACTGCTCCCATGGACACGTGTCCGCCCTTGTCTTGCTTGGCTCTCTGCGGCACTGGACTTGGGAGGCTCTCCGGCCATCTCCGGGCTCTCCGAGCTTGGCAGCTATGACGCCATTCTCCCCCAGTTCCTTGCCTGCTGCCCTGCCTGCTCTTTCTCCACCCTTTGCCCTCTCCTCATCTTTACTTGCCCAACAAGTATGGCTATCCCTGGCCTCCGTTCTTGCTCCCTGCCTCCCCTCTGCCTACTCTCCAGTGGCATCTCATTCACCCTCGGCATTGCCAAGCCTTCTCGCTGCTGTTGGAGAACACCTGCACCTCTCTTCCTCTCTTGAGCTCCAGGCCCACATGGCCACCTGCTGATTCTCAAACACTACATGTCCCAGAGAACCCACGCGGACCTTTGTTTCGCCATCCATCCCTTCACCTGAGTTGGATACCCAGAGAGCAATGTCAGCTCCTCTTTTTCCTTGCTCCTCGCATCCAACCTTTGGCCACAATTTATCCATTTATTTCATCTCCTAGGATCTCTCTTGAGACTGTTCCCTTCTCTTTTTTGCCACTGCCACCTCCCTCGTTCAGGCCAGCATCCTTTCCTCCCTGCTTCCGGCAGTAGTTTCCTCCCTGCCCTCTTTGTTTCCAGTCTCTCCCTGTCTGTTCCATCCTCCAACCTGGCTGCCAGATGGATTTTCACAAATGTGACCACATCATTCCCCTGGTTAATACCCTTGGATTGGCTCACAGGTCTCGCCAGCCTTGGTCCCTACCCATGTTTCCAGCTTGACTGCTCACACTTCCTCCCTAACTCCTCTTACGTCATGCTCTCCAAACTGCCAGGTCTCCAGGTATCTGCTCAGACTGCTCCCTTCTTCTAGAAGGCTCGTTCTCTCCTACCTGCAAGCTGCTAGTCAACCTCTCCTCATCTTTTGAGTTTAATTTACAATCCCACTTCTCCTTTAAAGCATTTACTGATGCTTCCCCCCTCTTCCCTTTGGGCCTCTCTGTACCCCGTGGGGCCCCTAACTTTCTTATTTCTTTCTGCACTCATTTCCCTTGAGGGCAGAGTCTTTGTGTTCCTGGTGCCCAGCACAGTGCCAGACATAGAATTGGCATTTAAGGAATGAATGAATGAATGAATGAGGCAGCATTTGCCTAGCTGTGGAAGGGCGAGGCAGTTGTAGAACCATGGGGAAGAGGAAGCAGTGGTGCCTGGGGGTGGGGGCACATTCAGAGGTGGACACTACAAGGCTTAGATGGAGGAAGCATCTGGTGACTGCAGACCAGCAGCTGTCATGACGCCTTGTCCTTGGTCGACAAGCTCTGTTCAAACTCCCTTTGTCAAGCGGGCAGCCGATTCCCCTGAGAGAGGTCCTGTTGCTTCTCTGCCTTCCATGGCTCCCCAATGCCCTTGGGACAGGCCCGAGCTTCTGAGCCAACCTACAAAGCCCTTTATAATTGGGGCCTGTCCAGCTCACCAGCCTCACATCCCTGTCACCCCTGCCCTGGCACACAGCCATCATACCTCCATGCCTTTAATGAGCTGTTCCCTCTGCCCAGAATGCTTCCCCCCTTCTCTCTATTGCCTTCAAGACCCCATTTCACCTCCTCCAGGAAGCCTGCCTGGACCCACCAGGTAATTGTTTTTCCCCAAATCTTTCTCTCTAGAGGGAAAACAATCCCACTTTCTGCAGCCCATCCTCTAGGGACCCAAGTCTACATCTCAGCTTTGGCTCTTCCCACTGTGTGGCTATGGGCCAGTCCCTGGACCTTCTGAGCCTCAATTTTTCCTCACAGGTTATTAAGAGAATCAGATATGCTGAAAGGAGAGGCTGGTGTTAGGAAAAGGGGCTATGGAGCTAGACAGACCTGCGTTTGAATCCCGGCTCCCTTGCCTACCAGCTGTTTGGCCTTGGGCCAGGCACCTCTGATCTGCAAGCTGCCAGTTGCCTGGCAGTAAGCTGGAAATCATAACAGCTCCATCCTCAGAGGGCGGCTGGGAGAATGAATGGGTTTGTGGCATGTAAAGTGCCTGGCACAGAGAGATATCAGCAAATAGAGGTTCACCATGATGATTAAACGGGGTGGGGAAGGAATTTGTAAATTCTATAGTGCTCCGGAAGTGGGAGGTGTTCTCATGATCTCATTGGGACTTGCACAGGCTGTGGATGGGAAGAAGGGAGGGATGCTTCTGCCGTCTCACTCTCAGCAGAGTTCATCTACTGATCTGGGGTTAAGTGGTTAAACACCCATCCCCAGGCCCCACTCACAGCAATTGCGATTCCATGGGTCTTGGGTGGGCCCCAGACTCTGTTAAGTGTCCCAGGAGAGTCTGGAGTAGGTGGATGGAATCCACACTTTGAGATGCTGCCATGCAACGCCTACTGTGCCCCTCCCACCAAAGCTGTTTCCGTGGCCAGGGGCCCTGGAGCCTGGAGCAGCTGCTCTAATTCATGCAAAGGAAGGTGCCCAGTTTTGCCCTATTTATAGCTTATTTATGAAGAGGGAAAAACAAGAACCCAGTTGCCTTAGCAACCAGGAGCATCATGGGCTGCCTTTCCTGCAATGGGAAGATGGCCAAGTCTCCTGTCTCCTTGTGGGAGGCACCTTCAGATGTGTGTGTATCCTGGCAGAGGATGGGGGTAGACCGTCTAGGGTGGATCCCACCCTGGATTTCCAGGCAGCCTGCAGGTGGTGGAGGGAAGTCAGCCTCTGCCAGCCCATGCTGCTTGCTGGGTCCTTGCAAAATCCTGGGTGATGCTGGGGCCATGCACAGCTGAGCTCTGTGTGTGGGATGTACTCTCTTGTCTACTGGTCTTGGTACTAACTCCTACTCTGGGTACCCACCTTGCTTCTCAGGCAGGCATGGGAGACCTCCCCAGGTGTGCTCTGGTGTGTCTCCTTTAGGGCACTTAGTACAGTGAACTGGAGGTGTATTCCCCAGACCAACACCCCTCAGGGTTTTACCTGGCACAGAGCCTGGTACCAAGGAAGGGCTTAATAAATGTTGAATGAATGAATGAAGTGTGTTACAATTCACAATGCAGGATCTCATTTGATGCACATGAAGTAAGGTAAGCATTGTAATGTTCTCTCATTTTACAGATAAGGAAACTGAGATTCAGGCAGGTGAAGAGACTGGCCTAAAGTCACACAGCTTAGCTGGGCAAGCATCCTGGAGGAGGAAGCCTTGCTTTTGCTCTGGCAAAGCTCTAAGGAACACAGGATCTTGTGTTCGAGTTGGGCCATAATTGCTGGGGTGGTGGTGGTGGCATGGTATCTGTTCTGGGGCTGAGAAGGGTGTGGTTTGAATCTTGACTCTGCCACTTATTAGCTGTGTGACTTGAGTCAGTGACTTCACCTCTCTGGGCCTCCGTTGCCTCACCTGTCAAGTAAGGCAATGATACCTGATCCTTAGGACTGTCAACTCCTTGAGGGCAGGCACTGTGCCTGTCTTTTGCTCATCCATTTTCCCAGTGCCTAGAACATTGTAGGTGCCCAGCATGACCAAGAGATACTCTATATAAAGTGGTTAGGTCAGAGTCCAGGGAATGCTGCTTGTTACTATATTATTGGGGAACTGAGGAGCAGAGTCTGATGACCCCCCGAGGTCACACAGGCACATCCTGAGCAGAAGTGGTGGCCTCACTGGTCAGTCGGGTTTGGTGCCACTGCCAGGGATTAAGTGGGACTGTATCCAGGCTCTGGGGAGGGCATTCTGGGCTGGGTTCCAGCCCCAGGGGGCAGCAGCCATGCTGGAAAGGGAGACCGAGGCAGGGGTGATGGGGACCCAGGGCTGCCCCCAATGTGGCTGAAGGGGCCGAGGCTGGGCCTGCGACTGTGAGGGCTGAGTGGGGTTTGCTCTGCCATGGACTCAGCTGCTCACAGTCCAGGCTTGGGTGGCCTGGAGGCTCTCGGGCGCCCTCTGCTGGGCTCTAGCTGCCTCTGTTGTCCACCTCCACAGGCTACAAGATGAGGCAGTGCCACCTCTTTAGCTCAGTCTGGGTGTGAAAATGATACCAAAGAAACCCAGTTAAGAGGAGAAATGCCCCATGGACCAGCTGAGCTCACACTTCTCAGTCTCCTCCAGCTCCCACCCAGACCCTCTGGCAGGTGACAGATGCTCTGCCGCCATCCTCTGGGGTCTGTAGGCTGCTCCGCTTCCTTTTGATGGCCCCGTATCAGATTCATCACTATTTCCTGAAAATGATATGTATCCAGGGTTTTTTGTTTTGGTTTGTTTTTTTCGTACCCCAAGCCTTCACTCATGCTGTCCCTCCTGCCTTCTCACCCTGATGAGCTCACACTCCTTTCTGAGCCTCTCGGCTTCCACAGCACCCTCCCCTCCGCCCCACCCTCTGCTTCCTGTCTGCCCAGCCCTTGGTATACTGGGCTGTTAGTCTTTATGGAGACTTTCTCTCCTCCCCTGGACTGTGCACTCATGAGGAGAGGAACTACATCTGATTCATCTTTGTGCCGATTCCCTGAGGCTGAAGCTGAGGCCAGAGAGCAATGAGAGAGCTTGGTGAATGTTGTGGAGGCATCTACTCATTCTATAATTATTTACTGACCCCCTCCCCCCATAGCATCCAGGCCCTATGCAATTATGACCTGTCCTGTTTAGGTCCTATAATGTCAGTTCTCTCTCTTCAGAAAGTGGACTTCTCCAGTGCAGAGCCCAAGTTGTTCCATTTTTTTTTTGCATTGCCAAAGAGGGCTGGCCACTGTTTTAGTTTCCTTAGCTGCTCAAGCAAATACCATGTAATGGGTTTGCGTAAAAATGGGTATTAATTGGCTCCCAGTTTTGAGGCTAGGAGAAGTCCAAATAAAGGCATCTTCAAGGCAATGCTTTTTTTCCCAAAGACTGGCATTCTGGGGCTGGCTGCCCTTGATCCTTGGTCCTCAGCTCCTCTGTCACATAGCAATGTCACATGGCGGCCTCTCCTGGCCTCTCCCTTTTCTTTTGGGTTCCAGCTTCTGCCTGCTCACTCCATGGCTTTCTCACAGTGTGTCTGAATTTCACTCTGCTTGTAAAGGACTTCAGTAATAGGATTAAGACCCATCCTGATTGAGGTGGGCCACACCTTAACAGAAGTAACCTCATCAAAAGGTTCTCCTTATAAAGGTTCATATCCACAGGAATGGATTAAGTTTAAGAACATGTTTTTCTGGGGCTACATAGCTCCAAACCACCAGTCACACAGAAGATACTCAAACTATTCCAACAGTAGATTCCTGTGGAGGCAGGTGGGTAAGGTTACTTTTCCTCAACTGATCACATACATCAGAATGAGCAGGATCCAAGCTTCCCAAAATGAGGTTCATGTAGCACCAGTGGTGGTAAGCAAGATGAATTTTGGTAGTACATAGACATTTTTACATTTAAATGTTCATAAAAATGGTTACTTTCTATTTATGATGTGTGATGATGGTTTTTCATTTAGAGCAGTGAAAAACTTTTCTTTGGCAAACTTGTTAATGATGAAAAACTTTCAGTACACGCTAGTTCAGATGGAACTTCAAATAACTGAATTTTATGAACATTGACATTGTGCTTACAATGGGCTGTAGTGCTAACCCTACCTTGGCCACGCCCTGGCTGTGTGATCTTTAGCAAGTTACTCTCCGAGTTTGCTTTAGGAGCTGTAAAATGGGATATTAGCACAGATTCCATATGTTTGCTGTGAATCAACCTCATAAGCAATAATGTATATGAAACTTTTAGTATATGGTGAGTGCTCAAGGAAGTGAACTATTGGTATTTCACTGCAAGAATCTGCAATAATGTGGACAACCAACACTGACCAGGGATTAAACACTGGAAGAGTTATAGGACTATGAGGTCATCATTTGTGACACTCATGAAATGTCCATGGGCTTCAAAGGACATAACTTTTAACCAGTGTGCATAGGTAAAAGATATACTGTGGCAACAAGAAAAACTCACATCTCTGAGTTTCCAAGTTTAAGATCTCAACTGTAACACTCCAAATCTCTATCACTCTCTTCCACGAAAACTCTACCTTCCTCCCCCAAACTCCCACAACTAGATTTTCAAGTCATAGGGCAGAAAGATAGAGAGAAAGGTTTGTTGGGGCGTGGGTCTCACCTTGACTGCACATTGCAATCACTTGGGGAGCTTTTCAAGTTCTACAGCTACCTGGAAAAAAAAAGTAATAAAAGAGAATTCAACCTTTGACAAATATTTATTGAATGCATTGTTGTGACAGACCCTGATTCTAGATGCTTAAATGCCATTCATTCATTCCTAGAATGTGCCTAGGTACTCAATAGTTGAGTGAATTCATTAATTCATTTCCAGTCATTGAGGCTGGCATTTACTTGCTCAGCAAATTTGAGCAAGATACTTCCTTCAGTGAGCCTTAATTTCCATCAGTAAAATAAGCTGAATTACATACCTACCTCTTAGGGTTGTTGACAGGATGAAATAAATGTATCAATAATAATAGCTATTGAGCAGCTGATATGTGCCAAGATGTACCGTCTTTGAACGTACGGTTTTCAGTTCTCAAAGCAGCCTTTTAGAAATTTGAGATAAAATTAGCAAAACATAAAATTCACCATTTTAGCCATTTTAAAGTATAGAATTCAGCAGCTTTAGGTATATTCACAATGTTGTGCAGCCATCACCACTATCTACTTCATCACCCCCAAAAGAAACTTTGTACCATTAAGCTGTCATTCTCATTCCTTCCTCCCCACTGTTCCTCATAACCTTTTATCTACTTTCTGTCTCTGTTGATTTGCTTATTCTAGATATTGCATATCAATAGAATCATACATCATACTATATGCGGTCTCTTGTGTCTGGCTTCTTTCATCAGCCTAATGTTTTCAAGGCTCATCCATGTTGCAGCATGTATCAGTACTTCATTCCTTTTTATGACTGAATAATAGTCCATTGAGTGCATATGCCACACTTCGCTTATTCACTCGTGAGTTGATGGGCATTTGGGTTGTTTCCACTATTCAACTATTGTGAAAAATGTTGCTATGAACATTTGTGTCCAGGTTTTCTTGTGTATAATGTTTTCAGTTCTCTTGGGTATGCACCTAGAAGTGGAATTGCTGGGTCATATGGCAATTCTGTTTAACATTTGAAGGAACTGGCAAGTTGTTTTCCAGAGCAGCTTCCTACCAGCAGTGTGTAAGCGTTCCAATTTTTCATTTTTTGATTATAGTCATCTTAGTGGGTGTGAAGTGGTATTTCATTGTAGTCCCCACCCCCACCCCAGTTGCTCCCTCATCTATTTGCTCATTGTTTGCACTTGTTGTCTGTTCATTTTTTTCTTTAGGAGGCACCAGGAACTGAACCTGGGACCTCCCATGTGGGAAGCAGGTGCTCAACTGTTTGAGTCACATCTGCTCCCTGCTCCTTTGCTTTTACTCGTTGTCTGCTCATTTTCTTGCTTGATGTCTGCTTGTTGTTTTTGTTCATTGTTTGTTAGTCTTCTTTAGGAGGCACCTGAACTAACCTGGGACCTCTCATGTGGGAGGCTGGCACTCAACTGCTTGAGCCACATCTGCTCCCCTCATTGTAGTTTTGATTTGCGTTTCCCTAATAACTAGTGATGTTGAGCATCTTTTCATATGCTTATTGGTCATTTCACAGCAACTTTTTGGGTAGGTGCTTCTCTATTTTACAGCAGAGGAAACTAAGATTCAGAGAGTTGAGGGGGCTTGCTCAATGCAAATAGGTGGTGTGTCTGACTCTAGAACTTGGGTGCGTCTGTCTTGAAAGCCCATGTGCTTCCCCAATGCTGCCGCACAGAGTTAAAGGAAAGAAATAGGTCTGGTCTGGGCGGTAGAAGACCTGGTCGCTGGCGTCTCTACTTTGGACAAATCCTTCCCCGGCTCCAAGAGTAAGAGTCTCTTCCTCGCCTCCTGGGGCGCTATACTCCAAACATCTCCCGGCTTTCTAGGAGCCTGTAAATCTATGACCAAGGTATACCACGCGGAGTTTGCCCCGCCTCTGCAGCCCGAGGTCGCCGGCGGCGCTGGAAGTACTTTCCTCTTTTTTCACTCTCCCCGCCCCGCTCCCGCCCACGGCCCGGAAGTGCTTTCTTGGGAAGATGGCGGCTGTGTCGGTGTATGCGCCTCCGGTTGGGGGTTTCTCTTTTGATAACTGCCGCAGGTGCGACCATGTCCCGGGCCGGGTACTGGGTGGGAGCGGGAGGGCGGGGCCGGGGTCAGAGCTGGGCCGCGGCCTGATCTGGAAAGTCCAAGTGAGGGGTTGACGAGGTGCATTCGGCCCGCGGCCGTGTGACTCAGGGGAATCAGGGCCCGAGCATGGGTTTCTCCGGAGGCCAGGTCGGCCTTCCGCTTTACCTGTACTCCGGCCACTCTGCATCTCCGTTTCCTTAGGCGAGTCGCGGGCCCTCACTGAGTCTCTGCAAAACAGGGCAATGGTCCTGATATTGGGAGTATTCAGTGAACGTTGGGATTGAAAGCAAATAGTAGTTTTCCTTTTCCTGAGTTCCCTGTTAGGCACTCTTCGTGCCATTGAGATACAATATGGTCCTGTCCTTTAATACTTTATTCTCTCTTTTGCTGTCAGGAATATCCTTTTGGAAGTCGAGTTCGGAAAGAAAGGGTACAAGCTTCCAACAGCCCGGAAAACTGGCACGACCATTGCGGGGGTAGTCTATAAGGTAAGCTAGACCGGGACAGGAGCAGCAGTGTCTGACAAGCACCGAGCCGCCGGGCTTCCTTTACCCCGTCCGGCTTGGTTGGGAAGAGCTGATGTTAAAGAGTATGTGAGGAAAAGACCTTTAGAAGAGACTTACTTTGTCAGGAGATTTTTTTCCACCCTCTCTTTGCAGAATTTTTGACAAGGCCCATTTACTTCTTAATCTAATTACTACTGTAGAAAGCAGAATGATATAATGGGAGAATACAAGAGTTGGGATTCTCTTTCCCCATTTAACTTCTCTGCTGCTTCCATCTTTGGGCAGGTCATGTTCCTTCTCACAGCTTGCCTTTTTTTCATTAAATGGAAATAATTAGTCTGCCTTATCTTGATGTAAGTGTCAAAAGAGATAATAGTTATTGTTGTTAAAGGTAAAAAGTGACATGTTTTAAGAAATTGACAGAGGTGACTTTTTATTTATTTATTTTTTTGAGGTACCGGGGCTGGGAATTGAATCTGGGACCTTGTGTGTGGGATGCCGATGCTCCACTGCTGAGCCACATCGGCTCCCCTGAGTTGACCTCCTCATTTTTTTTTTTTTTTCCTTTTGTTTGTATGTTTGTTTCTAGGAAGTACGGGGAACCAAACCCGGGACCTCCCATGTGGGAAGCAGGCGCTTAACTGCTTGAGCCACATCTGCTCACTGAGGCGACTATTTTAATGGAAAGATTTCTGGGTCTTAATCCAGACTTTCCCAGATTAACTCTGAGATTTGTGAGGAATTCACTGAGGCTTATTTTTCAAATCTGAAAACAGGGATGATAATTCTTACCACCTACTCAGGATTCAGCCACTAAAGTTTATTAATGTTTTTTCTTGAATTCTAAAAGTGTAGCGCAATATTTTTGGTCAGAGTTTTGGCTGGGGGTGTGGAGTTGGGGGAGCAGCGGATGGCCAAGATTGTTGTTTCTCCTAAACTAGAGTAGAGAGCTGTTGTTTATATATATAAAATTGTTTCTAACATTTATTTTTTAATAGGATGGCATAGTTCTTGGAGCAGATACAAGGGCAACTGAAGGGATGGTTGTTGCTGACAAGAACTGTTCAAAAATACACTTCATATCTCCTAACATTTAGTAAGTATTGGCTAATTTGAATAGCTCTATATTTTCAAACATTTCAGGGTCAGAATTGAACTTATGACCTTCCTCACAGAAACCTGATGCTCAACCTGTATTTTCTGTTTCCCTTAAACGGCATTTCCATCCACTCTGTCTCTTAAGCTAGTTATTCCAAGTCTTGTCTTTTCTTCAGTCTCCAATTGAGTTGGTGACTAGTTCTGCCTTCCATGTGCTTCTTTAATACATTCTTTCTGTCCTTCCCACTGCTAAGGCCTTGGATCAGGTTATTTTCTCTCAGCTGGAGTATTACAATTGTCATTTAATTGGCCTTTCTGTCTCTGATCTTTTCTCCATTCTGTTATGTACTCTTCTTCCATGGATTTTGTAAAACACAGATCTGATTATGTCCCTTTTCTTTCTAAAAACTTTTCAAGAGGTTTTTCACATTTCCACACTGCTTTAAGGATGAAATAAAAACTCTAGTTGATATTTAAAGTTTTGCATAATCTCACATTTTACCTTTTAGTCTCTTTTTCAGCTACTTTTGCCCCATGCTCCAGTTACACTAGGACTGTCCTTATTCCTCATGTGCAGTGCATTCTCCAAGACTTTTCACCTTTGCTTGTGCCAGCTTCTCTACTTAGAAATGCCCTCTTTTCCACTTGTAGAGTGTTTTCATGCTTTCAAATCCAGCTCAAATGAAATCTCTTCTCCAATTAGAATTAATTGCTCTCTCCTCCAGTTTCCCATAGTATTTGTATTTATGCTGTGGTATTACATGGGGCATTATAATTTTTGGTCTGCCCTTGTCTCCTCTACTCATCTTTGAATTCACGTACCAGGACTGTGTCATATTTTCCTTATCTCACTGCTTAATAAAATGACTGATACATGGTAAATACTTGGTAAATGTTGAATTCCAAGATTTTTAAGAACAGTCTGCTCTTTTGTACAACTTGAGTATATCTGTAGGATTATCAAAATGCATGCTCTTAGGAGCACTGAAACCCAATGATTTGAAATGTTCCTTGGACCATGGAGAATATACTTTCATATAATTAGATGTGCATTTTCACTTTTAATATTTATTGTAAGATTGGTTAAACAGAATAGTTATCAGTCCAGATATGCTTAGAAACATTTCTCTGTATATCTGAACTTTGTGGAAGTTGTCCAAGAAGCTCCACTTCTAATTGAGCCCTCTGGTAATTTAATTTCAGCTAAGTTTCTAATCACGTTCTTTTAGTTGTTGTGGTGCTGGAACAGCCGCAGACACAGACATGACAACCCAGCTCATTTCTTCCAACTTGGAGCTCCATTCCCTCTCCACTGGCCGCCTTCCCAGAGTTGTGACGGCCAATCGGATGCTGAAGCAGATGCTTTTCAGGTAAGCTTCCAGGATGGGGATTTCTCTTAACATGTTTTTCTCATATCTTAGATTTTCAGCCAAGGCAAGCCTAGAAGCTAGGGAAAAACATTCAGAAATATACATTTTATTCCAGAAATAAGTTGTTATAAAGAAAGCCATTTTAAATTCACAAGGCATTTGATAGTGCCTTTGAAGGTATGGGGTCTTATTTTGTCACATATAAATTGCATGTGACCAAAATTGAGTCATTTCATGAGGCATAGTGATATTACTGGATATAAGAAACTTTTTTGCTTATAGTAAGAAAGAGAAAGTTAGAGCTGAAAGGAACCTTTGGTTTATTTTGTGACCCCTGTCTCCCCCCATCTGCCCCAACACACATACTCATAAACACAAATGATTTTTTTTTTTTCCCCCCTTTATCTTTTAGGGGCAAAATAATAATGAAATGAAAAGTTTGGTGTTTGCAGTTGACTATGAGTGGGCATAATAATATTAATGTTAACCAACATTTATCTATCTCTTACTCTGTGCGATGCCCTGTGCTAAGTGCTTTATGCATTTTGTCCTCCTAACTTTGAGATAGGGGCTATTATCTCCTATTATAAGTGCACAGATTGAGGCTTAAAGAGGTGAAATAACTTGCCTGACCTGACCTTCGTCTCTGCTGACTCCTACAGACAGTTCATACTAGTAGTTTTGTTTCTCTTTTTCCTTTAATAATCAGAGTGTCAATTTATGTTTATATAGCTCTCAACAGGTTTCAAATTTTAAGTCCATTTTCTCATTTGCTCCTCAGAATAGAGTCAGTGTATTATAGTGGAAATAGCCTGGGCATTCCATTTTGGGTTTGAATCCAGACTTCTCCTTTTGTGACTTACCTTATCTTTAACAAATTATTTCTTCTTTCCCTGTATGTAGAATGGATGTCATGACACCTGTCCTTCAGGGTAATTGTGAGAATTAAAGGGGAGCATGACTAGAAAGCCAAGATTGTAAATTGGCAGCTCACAGGCCATATTCAATCTATAAAGAATTTTATTTGCTTCACATGTTTTTTTTTTTTTTTTAAATAATGACCAATAATTACAAATTGGGAGATTTTAATTAAAAATCTGGATTTCTGTTTTCTTTTGAAAACAATTCAGAAAGAAGATAGGATAATAATACATGGTGGTACTTTTCTGGCATTAGGGGGTGGTAGTTGCCTTCGAGGGGGTGCATGTTTTCCAGTTTGTCTCGATCCCTGTCTGGCTCCCTTCATTCTGTTTCCTGCCTGGCCCTTGCCCTACTGTGAATTTGCAGCTCTGCATCTATGTGTCTAGCATAGCCGCTGGGCTTGCAGTAAGTGGATATGAGCTTAAGGCAGCCCTGCAGGAAGGCCGATAATAGAGTTCCCATTTTACAGATGAGGACACCAAGACTAATCTACCTAATTCCTGCTCTGGCTCTACTGAGCCGTTGTATCAGTGATTTCCATTTATTTGTGCACATAATAATTCTAATCAAGGAGGATTGTTGCCAATCAAATAAATTCTCCCAGTACAGTGTGAGTAGAACTTGTTAAAGCACGCCTATTGAGATTTCCGAAGACACTTGTGGGTTTTGATTTTAAATACAAAGCTCCCTCTGGTGGCTTGTTTAGTGCATTACATTTTAATACAATTTTTAAATTTGTAAAATTGCTGCAAATATATTATTTCAAGATTCTTTGCAGTGTTTAAAGTATTTAGCTAAATAACCGAGTTTCTGTTAATCTCTTTATAATGTTTTAGTTCTGGTTTTTCAGTGTTTTACCATTTTTAGTTTAATATGCTTTGTGAAAGTTAAATTTTACCAAACAGATTTGAGGGAGATTTAAAATATTTTAACTAGGATACTGGTTCTTTATGTCTTCTGACATTTTGGATGAGTTATATAAAACAAGTCAAAGTGGCATAAGGAGAAAAGCATAAGGTTTGACTTTAGAACTTTGGTTAGGTCCCTTCGATAGCACTTAGAGCTGATAGGACCTTTGGTAATTCATTTCACCTTTCTTAGCCTCAGTTTCTTCCTCAATAAAGTGGGGACAATAATTTCTGCCACTCTGAATTTTTAGGGGTAAATGAATAAAGAAACAAGGCTTGTGATTGCCTAGTACAGGGCTTGATGCACAGTTAGATCCCCATAAAATTCAGAGTCGAAAAAAGAGTACAAAGTGTACTTTTCGTGCTGTTACCGTACATTTTTTGTTCCTGAATAATGCTTTCCCTTGTATGTGAGTCAGTGAGAAAAGAGAGTGTGATAAACAGAAATGACATCTTTTCCCTTATTTAAGCAATGTCTTTATGTATTTTAAATGTGCAATGGCTAGATGTAGAAGATGTGACGTGATACTTGTTCCTTTTGAGCATGGTGCCTCCTTGAATTTAATAGAAAAGTGCTATCTTAGTGAAACAATCTTGTTTATTCTGAAAACTATTATTTGAATATTTAGAGGCTATTATATCAATTGCAGCTTTTTTCTTCTGAAAGTAATATACATTAATTGTAGAAAATTTGGAAAATACTGATAAGCCCAAAGAAAACAAAAAATTTTGCCATTCAGAGAGAATCACTATTTTGGCTTTTTAAGTTAGTTCCTTTCTTCCTCCCCTTCCTTCTCTTCCGTCCTTCCTTCTCTTCCTTCTCTTTCTTTTTTTTTCTCTCTCTAATATTACTGAAACATATTTACAGTAAAAAAGCTGGAAGAAATAGACAAATCAAAAGAACAACTGAAAACTATCTGGATTCCTACCACCCATAAACAATTAGTGCTAACAGATTTGTGCCCATACTGTACATTTTAAAAACTCAGGAAACTGCCTGTTTTAATTTTTAAATTTTTTGTTTTTAGGAGGTACCGGGGGTCAAACCCGGGACCTCGTACATGGGAAGCAGGCACTGAACCACTGAGCTACGCTCACTCCCCTGGAAACTGCATTTTAAAAGCCACCCTTCCCCACCTTCCCACCCCCAACATACATCAAGGTTGAGAATTGTGCCTAGTACAGAGGTTGAGCAATACACTGCCTTATTAGTATTGGTATATAGTAATGTACACTCTGCCAAGTACATGCTGTGTACTAATGTACATACAATGTATTAGTGTATATATATTTTTTCTATGTTTAATAATATATATTTTGTTTTATAAAAATGGAATCATAGTTGTATATATTATCCTAAACCTAAGTGCATCTTGAACAGTTTTCCATGTTGGAGCATTTGAAAATGAAAATAACTTTTTTTTTTTTCCCCAAATTATTATAAAACTAATGTATGATGATTGTAAAAGATTCAGACAATGTAGAAATATAAAAACAAGGAAGTAAATATCACCTGATGTTCTACCACTTAAACACACGTTATAAATCTTTTGAAATCTATTCTTTTAGATCTTTTGTGCATAAATACTCATATTCATGCATTTGCAAAAAAAAAAAACA
>JAQZBX010019167.1:0-14117 GCA_029593785.1 Cabassous unicinctus
AGTGAGTTCATCCTGGTGGGCTTCCCAACAGCCCCTTGGTTGCAGTTTCTGCTCTTCTTCCTCTTCCTCAACACTTACTTATTTGTGCTCTTGGAGAATTTGGTCATCATCTTTACCATATGGGTCACTGCATCCCTGCATAAGCCCATGTACTATTTTCTGGGCACCTTGTCCTTTCTGGAGACCTCGTATATTTCTGTCACGGTACCCAAGATGCTGACTGGATTCCTGTATCGTCACAACTCCATCTCCTTCCTCGGCTGCATGACCCAGCTCTATTTCCTCATCTCACTTGGCTGTACTGAGTGTGTGCTTTTAGCTGCCATGGCCTATGACCGTTATGTGGCCATATGCTGGCCTCTCCGCTATCCAGTCATGATGACCACAAGGTTTTGTGTTCAGCTGACCATCAGTTCCTGGGTGAGTGGCTTCTCCATCTGTATGGCAAAGGTATACTTCATTTCGCATGTTGGGTTCTGTGGCAACAATATCTTGAACCATTTCTTCTGTGATGTGTCCCCCATCCTCAAACTGGCCTGCATGGACTTTTCTATGGCTGAGATGGTGGATTTTATTCTAGCTCTCATCATCCTTGTGTTTCCTCTCTCAGCCACTGTCCTTTCTTATGCCTTCATTGTCTCTACCATCCTCCGCATACCCTCAGCCAGTGGGCAGTGGAAGGCGTTCTCCACCTGTGCCTCTCACCTTACAGTGGTGGTCATCTTCTACACAGCTGTGATCTTCATGTATGTCCGACCTCGGGCCATTGCATCATTCAACTCCAATAAATTGATTTCAGCCATATATGCAGTCTTTACCCCCATGTTCAATCCTATCATCTACTGCCTGAGGAATGAGGAGGTCAAGCAAGCCATTAGAAAGACCATGGCCAGTGGCCGAGCCCTTTTCTTGAGAGATTCTCTTTCCTGAGGAGACTCAGTCACTGCTTTTCTTTTCACCATTACTGACTTAACCTCAAAAAACACATTTATTAGGGGAAATTCTACAATTATAAACATGCTTATTAAGTAGAATGATTTAGGGACATGGGGCCAGACACCAAAGTAAATTTCCTTTTCTGCTAGGCTCAAGCGGTTGTGCGCCTGCTTCCCACATGGGAGGTCCCAGGTTTGGTTCCCATTGTCTCCTATATACAAAATAACAAAAAAACAAAACAAAATAAAAAAAGAAACAACAAGCAAAACAAATGAGAAAACCAACTCAGGGGAGCTGATGTGTCTTAGTGGTTGAGTGCCAGCTTACCACATATGAGCTCCTGGGTTCATTTCCCAGCCCTAGCACCATTAAAATAATAATAATAATTTCTTTTATAAATCAGTGAGTGAACTAATAAAAACTCCAAGAACATAACTAGTAAGAGTTATAAAATGATTTTATTTTTTATAAAGATAATATTAAGAAAAAATTAGTTATTATCCAATCATATTTAGAGTTCTATTGGTGATGTTTTTCCATTCTGATTTTGTTTTGCTTTGAAAGTCTTCTGTATCTTAGGAGGGGTGCATAACAGAAGTTCTGCTATAGTCAAGATTCCCAGGTATGACATGTTCCTTGCTTTCAAGTGGTGATGGGGCTGGTCCTTTTATAATCAAATGACATTGATATCTCATTTTAATTACTTTTCAAAATTTAGGAAAATGAAAGGAAAAATTTCTTCACTCTGATAGACATATAATAAAGTAGAAACCATGGCAGAGAGCAAGAGAACATATGGAGTCATGTAATATTTCATGCTTTATTTCTTTTCCTTTGTAGAAACCACTACATGTAATTTTTAAAAGAAACAGCCAGAGGCAAGACAATAAGAAAACCAGTGGTAGCTGGTGAAACCTACCGTTTTAGGTAAAGGAATCATTGCCATTGACAAGAAGCCAAGTGCTTTGCTTTAGATGGCTCTTGGCTGAATATGCAGGGTTTTCCCAGGTCTCCCAAACCATTCACCTTCTTATCTGTTTTCCTTTTAATTTTGGGAAGGTGGATTCCATACCTTAAGGAGTAGTATAAGCTTTTATTTGGTTATTATAAAATGAAAGATGAGAGATGGATTCTGCTGGCCCAGATACAATATTAGATGAGTGCAATAATAAAATATGGTCTCACTAGAGTTTGAGAATGACAGACATAGTAATTTAATCCAATATTTTGGAGTTCACATTTTATAAGTTTTAATTGGGCTATTGATTTATTCAACAATATATTTACGGTGTTTTGACTTTATTTACCTTTTAACTCCCTGACCTCTCCTTTTTGTATTGTTTCAATAAAATATCAAATGAGATCGTTTAATTTAGTTTTATATAACGTTTGGAACTGAATCATATCCCCTACAAAAGGCATGTGTGTGAACCCGTTTGCTAATAGGACCTTTGAAGATGTTATTAGCTAAGATGTGCCCAACCTGAATGAGGGTGGGCCTTAATCCAAGATGGCTGAAGTCCTTATAAGCAAAGAAATTTGGACACAGAGAAAAGCCACAGGGAACAGCCAGAAGCTGGAAGTCACTGGAACTAGAAGAGAAAGAAGATTCCATCTTGTGCACTGTCATGTGACAGGAAAGCCAATAAATTCCAAAATTTCTGGCCTGACAGAAGATACCCACAGTGGAGGAAGCAAGCCATGTAGCCATTGAAACCATGAACCAATACGTTTCTGTCCTTAAGCCCATCTGGTATTTGTTACTTGTTTTAGCATCTAGGAAAGAAATACCTACTTATTAAGGTGACTTGAAAAGTGTGGTACTTTCCAGCTTATCTTAACCTATTAAATTTTCCTGGCTTTCACTAATTTAAACCTAAATACTGTATATTCCTAATGATATGTACCATTTCCTTTACTCAAAATGTAAAGGGAATAGATCATGGTTCACTCGGGGGCACTAAAAATAATACAAGGTGCTTTATCTTGAATCATATAATTCCCTATACAAATGCTAGAATTTTCTAGGCTTTTGTATAAGATAGGGTTCTTCTGTGTAGATTTTGGCATAAAATTTGTTATTACTTGCTAATAGACAATCAGTGCTATTTTTGAAATCTTATAAGATTATTTTTATACTTAAAATGCTATTAATTTCAGATAAACTTTCCTGACATCCTTCATTATTATAAGGTAAACTATCATCTCTATAACCTGATATTCCTTTTCTATCCTAAACCATCTGATTTTTAAAATTTTTTTTTTTGTAACCATTAGATTATTTGTTATCCACATCACTGGTGTCCTGGTTTCTTCTGTTTTACTTGGTCAACTGGAATTCTGAGAACATTATCTTATTTCTTCTATAACAGCGCATTTTCCTCTCTTTTTATTGCTATGTATTTGATTATTATATTTATTTTATTTTAATGTTTAAAACATTTTGATTGTAAATGTTCAAAGCATGTAGAAAAGTAGAGAAAATAGTTTAACTGACAATTCTGTCCACAAACCAGAGTTTAAAAATTGAAGATTAAAAGCTTTAGGTAATTATATTTTGGGATTATGTTGCATATATAAATTGTACTTTGGGAATATATATATAAATAATATAATATCAAAAGAATATATAATATCAAAAGAATAGCATTCAAAGTAGCATTCAAGAAGGAAAGATGGTATGACATACAGGTCAAGAGAAATCTTCATACAATGGGGATGATAGAGAAAGGCTGTGGTTTTCCTGGACAACCATCAGGCAGTAAACTGGAAGAAATAATAGACAAATTGTCAAAATTGAAGGTAGCAGGAAGATTCTCTTTAAAAAGATTGATTGGACAACATCTTTGATAAATTTTTCCATTAATTGCAAAAAAAAAACGGGGATTCTACTTTTGCTGAGTACATCATTAAAGTTTCACCAAGTAAAAGAAATATATATTAAAAGATTTGTGGCAAAGAACTGGGTGACTTGATTATGAGGGCTGATGAGGCAAGTCTAAAATTAATAGGGCAGGCTGTCAGGAAGGCAGGCTGGAACTCTTAGGCACAAGCCAATGATTCTATCCAACAGCCGAATTTCTTCCTCCTCAGGGAAGCCTCAGTTCTGCCATCAAATGCTTTCAACTGATTAAGTCAGTCTCACCCATAATATCCAGGATAATCTCCCTTACCTAAAGCCAATTGATTATGAACTTTACTCACATCTATAAAATACCTTCATAGGAACACCTCATTTAGTGTTTGGTTGAATAACTGGGGACTATAGCCTAGCCCAGGTGTAAACTTAAAACTGACTATCACAGTCAACTTGGCATTCATATATGTTTATTTAAACCACACTTCACTCCACATAAAGACAAAGCCATACCTAACATGATGCATGTATCCTGAACACAAATGAAAACATGCATTTTTCCCCACAAGAAGATGCAAAGTCCTTTAATGATGTTCATTCATCTTTGATATCCTCTAATTTAAATACTGTGAAATGAAATTAATTATGATTAATACCTCTTATGCTAGATAATAAGAAGGTAAGAGAATTAAGGAAACAAAACACTTGGAAAACATATATATTTATATACACACACACATAAACATACTCACAATAAAATAAGGAAGAAATACTCATAACTATTGCATTCCTCATCTTTGCAACTGGTCACATCATCTTAGCTGGTATTGATAACCACCTTCTTCCATTACCCATTCCACATTCTCCTTGCCGTCAGCAAGCACCTCAGTGGACTGTGGATCTTTACTTGGCACTTGGGGAGACCTGTACCTTTATTCCTGAAATTTATTGCAAGTTTTGTCTGAATTGGGTTGTTATAGTTTTGCATTGACTATAATCACAGACATGGCAGCACTAAGATACATTCTAAAGAATCTCCGATATTACAGACATAATCTTCCTTATCTCCATTGTGCAGTAGCAACCCAATTTCTTTTTGATAATCTGGATCAATCACTTGTTAGTTAAGAGGCTTGAGAAGCCTAAAGTGACTAGTGGCAGTCTCAAATTCCTGTTCAATGGAATCAGTGTTGTGTCTTCTAGTGGATGCATTACTCCCTTTGAAAGTAATACCTCCAGACCAGCATAGCGTAAGGTCATAGAGATGGGAAGCAAACATTTTCCTAATGAATGACTAGGCTAATAGGGTGTGAAGCCACTCCCATTTCTACCCTGTGATTTTTGGACCCATGAGTCATGGCTATGGGAAAAAAAGGAACACATATGGAATGTTAATTTAGAGCATATACAGCCTCTTGAAGGACATTGCCCAAAATCTACATAATATTACTCCCTTGATAGTACTGTAACTGCTTATTCAAAAGGCCATTCCACAATTCTACAAAGCTAGGTGCTTCAGGGTGATGGGGAACATGATATTAAATAATTCCAGCAAAGTCCATGACCACAGGACCACTGCCACACTTCATTTCCTTTTTTATTTTTTAATATAATTTTTTATTTTTTTAAAGTAACTAGATTATATAAATGTTACATAAAAAGTATAGGGGATTCCCAAATGCCCCATTCCCTATCCCTCCCACACTTTCCCACATTAACAACATCCTTTATTAGTGTGGTACATTTGTTACAATTGATGAACACATTTTGGGGCATTGCCACTAAGCATGAATTATAGTTTACATTGAAGATTACACTCTCTCCCACACAGTTTTGTAAGTTATGACAATATATATAGTGGCCTGTATCTGTCATCGCAGTGTGATTCAGGTTAATTCCCATGTCCTATAAATGCCTGGTTGTTACACTTGTTTTTCCATCTCCCTCCCCTCAGAACCTCCAGAGGCCACTGCCTCCACATCAATGATGAAAGTTCTTCCATTGCTAGAATCACAATAAGTCTATAGTAGAAAAACACTAAGTCTACTCTAGTCTTTCCTTCATTCCCCAATCCTGAGGATTCTGGGATGGTGATGCTCACTCCACCTCTAACTGAGAGGGGGCTTAGATTCCATGGGGCAGATAGATGAGATTATCTTGCTTGCAGTTGCAGATTCTCTCTGTTCCTTAGGATGTTTGTTGTCCATCATCATCTCCCTTTTATTTGTCCTGGTGAGTCTAATGAACTTAAGAGTAGGTGTTGCAACTCTGTTGAGATTCAAGACCCAGCTGACACATGGACAGCCCAAAGATTTAAATCTCTTGGACATATACTTATCAACTCTAGTACTAACTATAGGTTGAAACAGAAGGGGCAGAAGAGCCATGTGTAGGGAAACCACAACTGATTCCAACTCTTTCACACTGGGGAGCATAAATTCCCAGGTAGGGCCCACTGTCAGGGCATGAAACTCCTGAGCTCTCTGCCCTGCCTATAGTGTCTGGACATCTCCAGAGCCCTCAGGAGACCCGTTAATTGAGGCAATATTTACTTTGGCAGTCAATGAGATCCTGCTGAGATGTGCATAAGATAACCTCTGGAATGACCTTCTGACTCACTTTGAAGTCTCTTAGCCATTTGTCTTTACATTTTCCCACTTTTGGTCAAGGTCTTTTTCCAGTTACATTGCTAGTTGGTGCTTGGTAGTATCCCTCAGTGCCAGGGAGGCTCATCCCCAGGAGTCATGTCCCATGCTGAGGGAAGATAATGCATTTATATGTTCAGTTTGGCTTAGAGAGAGGCCACATTTTAGGAACGAAGAGGCTTTCAGGAAGTAACTCTTAGGCACTCTATAATTCTAGGCTAAGTTTCCATTTCAAAAGTAAAGGTTCATAAGAACAGTCATCAATATAAGGGCCCGTCAATGTTCCATCTTCCTTTAGTAGTCACTTCCCCTGTACTCAGGGGATTCTTGCTATACCTTTACAGAATGTAACAGAGGTCCCTAGAATGGGAATTCGATAGTCTTTCAGTTGGTTTTTGAATCTCCACCCACTGTGACAATGCCCCATGAACACTTGAACACATTTATATGCCTTATAGTATGGCCCAGGTGAATCTCCTTCCACGCATTCCCCATCACCGACACCCTGCACCAATAATCTTCCCTTGCCAAAGTAATAACCCTTCTGTGATCCAATACTTCTTCAAAAATGAAGCCAAGAAAATAACCAAATACAATTAATAAGAAAATGAAATGATAGTTTTAAAAATAACAATTAAAATAAAAAAATTTAAAATATTTGGAATAATAAAAAAATATAAAATTAAAAAATTTTTTGACATTATGTCTTTCATCACTATAAGATTTGTTATCTTGTATGCCCAGTGAGATTTTCTTCCTTTTATTCCCCCAGTGTCTTTTTTTTTTTTTTTTTTTTCATTTTATCTTCAAAGAAGCTATAGGTTACAGAAAAGTGATGCACAGAATATAGGAGATTCCTATATACCCAACACCCTCCCCCTTTTCTCCTTTCCCCTATTAATAACATTTTACACGTGGCTGGTATATTTGTTAAAATTGATGTACAAATATTGAAACATTGTTACTAAACAAGCTTAGTACATTATGGTTTATATTAGTACATTGTGGTTTACATTTTAGACATTAAATTATGGTTTACATTTGGACCACAAATTTTATAAATTTTAATGAAAATTAACATGGCCTGTATCCATCATTGCAAGATCATATAGAACACTTCCCTCACCTCCCCAAATTCTCCATGTTCCATCTATTCTATTCCTCCCTAACCCTGCATTCGGGACCCACAGCAACCACCACGCTTCATTCCTTGAAGAACAAGACTCATCGTTTTTGCAATAAGATTGAGGGCTTGACATACTGGCCTGTCCTCCTCTATTAGGCACTGCCTATGCTCTTGAGAGACTCCCGCCCCTCTATTTGAGAACATAGCAGGGTCCCCATAATGGGAGTCCTACACATTCTCACTCTTATGTGGGTCTCCGCCTACTGATGCAACACATTATGACAAGATGAACACTTGCACATTCCCTAGAAGCCTGCACCAGGTGCACCCTGTCTCACATGCCACCCACCTACAATACCCTAAACCATTAACCCTCCCCTGCCATATTTGCCAAAAGAACATTCCCAATGTTGTAGTTTCAACCATATACCCACAAATCCCTAGAGTTCACCTGCCCCCTCCTGCAAACCTCCCACCAGTTTCAAAGACAGTCCAACCACCCTCCCCATCCACTCTACACCCCTCACAACCAGCACTACAAAACTAAATAGTGTCACTGCAGTAAAAGTCATGCCCATCTACTGCACAACTATACCCCTCCACATTATCATATATTTTTCCCATATGGGCATTGGCTCACAACCTTCTTCTGCCTTTCTGTCTCTTGGAAAACCTATCTTCTAGACTCTAGCACTGTGAATTTGCTCAATTTGCTTAATTCATATCAGGGAGGTCATGTAATATTTGTCTTTCAGTGCCTGGCTTGCTTCAATCAACACAAGGTCTTAAAGATTCATCCAAGTTATCACATGTGTTAATCCTGCATTCCTTCTTACAACCAAGTAATATTATATTGTTAACATATACAACAATTTGTTTATCATTCATCTGTTGATGGGCTTTTGGGTTGTTTCCAACTTTTGGCAATAGTGAATAATGCTGCTATGAACACTGGTGTGCATATATCTGTTCGTGTCCTTGCTTTCAATTCTTCTGTGTATATACCCAGCAGTAGGATTGCTGGATCATATGGCAGTTTTTTAGTTAGTTACCTGAGGAACCGCCAAACTGTCCTCCACAATGGCTGCACATTCTACATTCCCATCAGTAGTGGATGAGGGTTTTCGTTCCTCCTCATCCTCTCCAACACCTGTTTTTTTAATAGCCACCTGTCTAATGGGTGTAAAATGATATCTCATTGTAGTTTTTATTTGCATTTCCTGAATAACTAGTGATGTTAGCATATTTTCATGTGCTTTTTAGCCAGTTGTATTTCTTCTTTGGAAAAGTGTCTATCCAAATCACTTGCCTGGTTTTTAAATGGGTTGCTTTTCTTTTTCTTTTTGAGATGCAGGATTTCTTTATATATGCTGGATATTAGACTCCTATCAGATATATGGTTGTCAAATATTTTCTCCCATTGGGTAGACTGCCTTTTCAATTTCTGGACAAACTCCTTTGAGGTGCAAAAGTTTTTAATTTTGAGGAGGTCCCATTTTTCTATTTTTTTATTTCATTGTTTGTGCTTTGAGTGTAAAGTTCCTGAAACCATTTCTTAATACAGGATCCTGTAGATGCTTCCTTACATTACATTATCTTCCAAGATCTTTTCGCTCTTGGCTCTTATATTTAGATCTTTGATCCATCATGAGTTATTTTTTTTTAATAAGGTGTGAGATGTTGTTCCTTTCTCATTCTTTTGGATATGGATATCTGGTTCTCCAAGCAAAATTTTTTGAAGAGGCCATTCTTTCCCAGTTGAATGGGCTTGGTGGCCTTGTCGAATATCAATTGACTGTATATATGAGGATCTATATCAAAATTCTTCTTCGGTTCCATTGCTCAGTATGTCTATACTTGTACCATTACCATGTAGTTTTGACCTCTATAGCTTTGTAGTATGTTTTAAAGCCAGGTAGTTTGATTCCTCTTATTTCATTTTTCTTTTTCAATATCTGTTTGGCTATTTGGGCCCTCTTGCCCTTCCTAATAAATTTCATAGTGAGCTTTTTTGAATTCAGAAAAAAATGCTGTGGTAATTTTCATTGGTATTACCTTAAATCTGTAAATCAATTTGGGTAGGATAGATATCTTAATGATGTCTAGTCTTCTTATCCATGAACAGGGAATAATCTTCCATTCATTTAGATCTTCTTTGATTTCCTTTGCCAGTGTTATGTAGTTTTCTGATATAGGTCATATACATTGTAGTTAAATTCATTCCTAGGTATTTGATTCTCTTAGTTGTTATTATGAATGGGATTTTCAGAATATCAGATTGCTCAGCTGTGTACAAAAATGCTACTGATTTTTGAACATTGATCTTATAAACTGCTATTTTACTGGACTCATTTACAAGATCTAGAAGCTTTATTGTAGATTTCTCAGGCTTTCTATGTATAGGATCATGTCATCTACAAATAGTGAAGTTTTCACTTCTTCCTTTCCAATTTGGATGCCTTTTTTATCTTTTTCTTGTGTAAATGCTCAAGCACGTACTTCTAACACAATGTTAAATATGAGAGGTGAAAGTGGGCATTGTTGTCTTTATTTCAGATCTTATAGGGAAAATTTTTAGGATTTCACCATTGAATATGGTGTTAGCTGTGGGTTTTTCGTCTATACCCTTTACCATGTTGAGGAAGATTCCTTCTATTCCTATCTTTTGAAGTGTTTTTTATGAGGAAATGGTGCTGTATTTAGTCAAATGCTTTTTCTACATCTATAGTGATGATCATGTGATTTTTTTCTTTGGAAATGTTTATGTGGTGTATTCATTGTTTGATTTTCTTAAGTTGAAACATTCTTGTATATCAGGGATGAAACCCACTTGGTCATGGTGTATAATTCATTTCATGTGTTGTTGAAGAGGATTAGCAAGTATTTTGTTGAGTATTTTAGCATCTAATTTCATTAGATTGGTCTATAGTTTTCCCTTCTTGTGGCATCTTTGTTTGGCTTTGGGATTAGGGTGATATTGGTATCATAGAATGAATTAGGCAAAATTCCCTCCACTTCTATTTTCTGGAAGAGATTAAGCAGGATTGGTGTTAGTTCTGTCTGGAATGTTTGGTAGAATTTACCTGTGAAGCCATCTGGCCCTGGGCTTTTCTTAGTTGAGAGGTTTCTCATGACTAATTCTATCTGGTTACTTGTGATTGTTCTGTAGAGTTCATCACTTTATTCTTTCATAAATGTTGGCTGCTTGTGTATTTCTAGGAATTTTTCCATTTCCTCTAAATTATCCATCTTGATGGCATACAAGTTTTTCAAAGTATCCTCTTATGCTGCTCTTTATTTTTGTGCAGTGAGTGGTGATATCTGCTTCCTTGTTTCTTATTTTATGTATTTGCATCTTCTCTCTTTTTTCTTTCTTAGTCTAGATAAGGATTTGTTACTTTCATTAATCTTCTCAGAGAACCTGCTTTTGGTTTTTGTTTATTTTTTCTAGTGCTCAGCACTGCTTTTGCTGCATCCCATAGGTTTTGATTCGTTGTGTTGTCATTTTTATTCATTTCAAGGTAGTTATTGATTTATTTTGCAATTTCCTCCTTGACACACTGATTGTCAAAGAGTGTGTTGTTTAACTTCCATATCTTTTTGCCTAATCTGCTTTCCTGGCCCTTACTGATTTCCAGCCACATTCCATTGTGGTCATAGAAATTACTTTGTATATTTTCAATCTTTCTGAATATATTGACAGTTGTTTTGTGGCCCAGCATGTGGTCTGTCCTAGAGAATTTTCCATGAGTGCACGAGAAGAATGTATATCACATTATATTTGGGTGTAATGTTCTGTATATGTCTATTAAGTCCAGATCCTCTAAAGTATTTTTCAAGGTCTCTGTTTCTTTACTGCTCCTCTGTCGAGAAGTTCTGTATAATGGTGATAATGGTGAATTAAAGTCCCCCACTATAATTGTAGAGGCATCTATTTCTCCACTTCGCTTTTCCAATGTTTGCCCCATGTATTTGGAGGCACCCTGGTTAGGTGCAGAAATGTTTATGATTGTCCTTTCTTCTTGATAGATTACCCCTTTTATTAATATATAGTGTCCTTTTTTGTCTCTTACAATAGTTTTGCATTTAAAATCTATTTTGACCAATATTAGTATAGCTATTCTTGGCCTTTTCTGATTATTGTTTGCATGCCAAATTGTTTTCAAACCATTCACTTTCAGCCTCTTTGCATCCCATGGTCTAAGGTGAGTTTCCTGTAGAAAGCATATAGATGGGTCATATTTCCTTATCCATTCTGCCAATCTGTGTCTCTTGATTGGAGAGTTCAATTCATTAACATTCAATGTTATTACTGTCTAAGAATTACCTACATTAGCCATATTTTCTTTAGGTTCGTGAATGCTATATGTTGTTTTATTTCTCTTTTTATCTTTTTAGCTATTTTTACAACTCCTCCAACTTTCTCTCTCCTGTTTTTTTTCCTTTCAACCTGCAGAACTCCCTTTAGTATTTCTTGAAGGCATGATTTTTTATTGAAATACTCTCTTAATTTCTGTTTATCTGTGAATATTTTGAATTCACCCTCATTTTTGAATGCCGGCTTTGCCGTATAGAGAATTGTTGGCTGGAAGTTTTTTCTATTAGCATCTTAACTGTGTGATACCACTGCCTTCTTGCCTCCATGGTTTCAGATGAGAAATCAGCACTTAATCTTATCGAGCTTCCCTTGTATGCGATGGATCTCTTTTCTCTTGCTGCTTTCAGTATTCTTTCTTTGTCTCGACCATTGGACAATTTGATAAGTATATGTCTTGGAGTAGGCCTGTTAGGATTTGTACTGTTTGGGGTGCACTGCTCTTCCTGGACATGGACATCCATGTCCCTCAATAGAAATTTGAAAATTGGGAAATTTTCAGCCATTATTTCCTCCAATATTCCTTCTGCCCCCTTTCCCTTCTCTTCTCCCTTTGGGATGCCTATAATTAGTATGTTTGTGTATTGTGTGTTGTCATTCAAATCCTTAAGCTCCTGCTGGATTTCTTTTTATCTTTTATCTATCTGTTCTACTATCTGTCTGATTTCAACTGTACTGTGTTCCATATCACTGATTCTTTCCTCTGGCTGTTCAAGTCTTCTGTTATGTGCTTCCAGTATAATTTTGATTTTTTGCATTGTGCCATTCATCACCATCAGGTTCATTATCTTTTTATGTATGTTTACAATTTCTTCTGCATGTTCCCACAATGTCTTCTTTTTTTAAAAATTTTTACTTTTTTTAAAAAGATACTTAGATTACATAAATCTTACACAAAAAATATAGGGATTCCCACACACCCCACCTCCCACACCTCCTACAACCTCCCACATAAACATCCTTCATTAGTGTGGCACATTAATTGCAATTGATAAACACATCCTGGGGTTTTGCTATTAAGCATGGACCATAATTCACATTGTAGACCACACTCTCTCTCACACAGTTCTGCATGTTATATGATGATATAAAATGGCCTATATCTGTCATTGCAGTGTCACTCAGGGCAATACCCAAGTCCTGAAAAAGCCCCTGTATTACAACTGTTTTTCCCTCTCCCTGCCCCCAGAGCCTCCAGTGGCCACTGGCTCCACATCAATGTTTTAATTTCTTCCATTGCTTGAATCACAATGTGTAGAATACCAGTAAGACCACTGTAATCCATAGCTCTTCCCCCAATCCTGAGGATTCTGGGATGGTGATGCCCACTCCACCTCCAATTGAGAGGGGGCTTATATCCCATGGGGAAGATGGATGGGATTATCCTGCCAACAGCTGAAGACTCTCTCCATTCCCTTGGATGGCCATTGCTTATCATCATCTCCCCGCCAGTTGTCCTGGGTGAGTCCAATGAGCTGTAGAGTATGAGTTGCTGCTCCACCGAGGTTCCAGGCCTAGCTGGCACATGCACAGCCCAAAGACTCGAGTCTCTGGATGTACACCTACAAACTCCAGCATCAATTATAGGTTTGAATAGAAGGGACAGATGAGTCATGTGCAGGGAAGACATAGCTGAGTCCAACTCTGTCACCCTCAGGAGCACAAACTCCAAACTAGGGCCCACTGGCAAGGCACCAAACTCTGGAGCTATCCACCCTGACATAGGACCACCCAGTGTCTTCTTAATATCCTTTATCTCTTCCTTCACTTTAAGTTTATTCATGACATTTATTTGGACATCCATGAATAGTTGTTCCATATTTGGATATCCTCCTGTTTTTTTAACTAGTTCATTGGACTGGGCCATGTCTTCCTCTTTCTTAGTATGGCTTGTAATTTTTTCTTGGTGACTAAGCATCTGTTTATCTTGATGGGTTTATTTGATTGGTTCGCTTCTCTTCCTACTCTAGAGTTTTATTTTGTTGTTTCTTTGTGTGTGGTAAGATTATTTTTTGATACTTGGTTCCTCTTATTCTATATCCTTGCAGTTGTCTTTGTTCCCTTGAAATAAAATATTAGTATGAGAGAAGACTAAAGAGATAAGAAGAGAAAAAGAATAATAGCAATAATAATATAAAAAATGTAGAAGAGGAACCATTCAAGAGCTAGAAAACTAAG
>JAQZBX010019167.1:14217-34116 GCA_029593785.1 Cabassous unicinctus
AAAATTAGAATGAATTAAAAGGCCAGACAGATGAGTAGAAAAAATAAAACAAGAAATAAAATAGAGAGAAAAAAAACCAGAATGAATTAAAAGTCTGGAATAGAAGGAAAGAAAAAAAAAAAAAGGAGAGAGAGAGAAAAACAAAAAATGATGTCCAAACAAGATGTGGTAGAATGGGAGAAAAGCAACATAATTCAAATGACAGAAAAATGAAGGAAAGAAGGGAAATACAGTATTTAAAAAATAATTACAAGAAAAAAAGGAAAAAGGGCCATAAGAGCAGAACTGAAAGATATGGCAACTAAAAAAGAAAAAAGGAAACAGAAAGGGAAAACAACAAGCAAGAAAGAAAACAGCAACAGAGAATCAACCCAGGAAAAACAGCCTTCCCTCTTAGGCCCATAGGGAGCTTCTCAGGCTGCTGGTACTCATGAATTAATCACCCTGCAGCCTGACCTCCGCAGTCGATGTACCCAGTTTTAGTGAATAAAATAAAATAAAAAGAAAGAAAAAATCCAAAAACCATAAAAGAAAAGAGTAGAAACTCAGTTTATAAGTTCCCAATTATAAGGTGCTAGCTGCATGCCTTATCTCTCCAGGGATTCCTTCTTTTGGGAAATATCAGGACTTGAATCAGTGACCTTCTACATGCAAGAAGGGGATTCCCCCACTGTACTACAGCAGCTCCATAGACTAAGTAGCCTTTTGACAGCTTATCAGGCTCTTCCTTCCTCTGTTTCCCTTATGTGAGTTGGACTTCTAACAGTTTTCAGGGGCCAGGCTAGTTAGGTGCCTGTCTGCCCCCTCCTTGACCAAGTTCCTCTCTCCCAGGGTGGCTGGGTGTGACAACCTGCCTGAGCAGATTCCCCCCTTCCCTTTCCCTGGGGCCACCTCAGTGCTAGCTGGTATCCTCCCTGAGATTCAAAGGGGGCTCAGGTGGCCAAACCCATGGAAAGGAAACCACTTTCCACCCTTCTCCAGACCCATCTTCCTCTCAGCAAATGTTCACTCCCACTCAGCTGGATGTTGAGAGCCAGAGGGTCCAGGGACGCTATTTGCCTTGATATTGGGACTTACCCACCCAGCTTTCCAGCCACAGAAGTGAGCAACTCATGGTTTTCCCTTGGGCTCTTTATCTCTTTGTCCAGCTCATTCCAGAATGATGCCCTGCAGCCTCCTGCACTGTGGATTCCCAAAACAGCTCACTTGGGTACAATTTTGCCCCTTCTCTGCCATTTTTTGCAGAAGAGCTGAGCAGTGCCTACCTACATTGATGCTTTTTTTCTGGACCTCTCCTTCATTTGCTTTGAGGTGAGTTCCTTGATCAGAAACAATGCTATGTGGAATACCAGGACAGAGCATAAGTCATTCTTTAGGTCTCTGGATGGTAGTTTTGGCAGAAGCATCACATGCAAGGAAGGCAAATCCAAATTCAGAGTCAATATCTACTTCAATAAGAACAAAGGTGCCCTTCCATGATGAAAACAATCCAATGTAATCAATCAACATCAGGTAGTTGGATATGATTGCCCCTTGGAATAGTGCCATGTAAGGGAATCAGTGTTGGTCTCTGCTGCTTGCAAATTGGGCACTGGATATAGTAAGGTTTGTTTTGGTGAATTGAGTTCCATATTGCTGAGCCCATGCATAACCCACATTCTTTCTACCATGGTCATTTTTTTCCCATGAGCCCATTGGGTAATTACAAGAATGGCTGGGGAAAGAGGTTGACAAGTATTAAAACAATGGGCCATCCTGTCCATTTGAATATTAAAATCCTCTTCTGCTTGGGTCACCTTTGAGTGAACATTCACACAGTATACAAATGTCATCACATTCTTTGCTCATTCGGGTAGTCCATATATATACCTATTTCCAGACCTCTTTGTCATCAATTTCCCAATTACATTCCTTCCATATTCCTGTCCATCTACCCTAACCATTGGCTACTGCTCATAAATATGTATAGACTCATATTTTAGACCTTTTGTCCTCCATGACAAATGAAAAAACTGGTGCTGTTCAAAGTTGTTCCCACCATTGTCCTTCTGGGATGTTGCAGAAAGGGGCTTTGGTGTTGTAGCTGTCTACATTTGGATAGTGGCTGCATGTTGTGCAGAACCTGTTGTAGTCTAGGCCCAAGTTTTCACTGCCTTAATCAACCAGAGATAGAGAACTCCCCAATGAATCCATATGGCAGACTGGAGAGAGAAGGTAATGTAGCAGGAATAGAGGTCATGGGCATTTGCCACTGTGTGCCATCAGGGCCTGCCTAAGCCCAAACTTTTATAATTTCCATTTGATGATGGAGTGCTGCTATGTATGTCCAACTCTATGGTTTGGTAGATCAGACAACACCCAGTTCATGATGAACAATCTAGATCACATGGCAACTAGGTGATCATGGTTAATCTAGATCACATGGCAACTAGGTGATCATGGTTAAATGTTCAGTGTTTACTAAGGCCCAATAGCAAGTCAAAAGTTTTTCTCTAAAGAAGAGAAGTTGTCTGCAGAAGATGGTAGGGCTTTACTTCAAAATCATAAGGGTCTGTACTACAAGTCACCTATAATGGTCTCCCAAAGGCAACAAACAGCATCTCTATCTGCTGCTGACACTTCAAGCACCATCAGTCTTTTGAATCATGTGGCCCATGTGGCAGAGTAGTTTCAATGGCAGCCTGGACCTGTTGCAGAGCCTTTTATACAATGAGCAGCTTTTTGCGTCATTTGGTAAATGGGCTGGAGAAGTACATTCAAGTGATAAATATGTGGCTTCCAAACTCCAAAAAGGCCCACTTGGTGGGTGTTGTGCCTCTTTTTCAATTCTAGGAGAGCCCAGACACAACAATTAATTCTTTACCTTAGATGGAATATCTCAACATGCCCCACACTTACTAGATCCCTAGAAATTTCACTTAGGTAGAAAGCCCTGAAATTTTGTCAGATTTCTTCGCACCATCTGACATGCAAATGTCTTACCAATATTTCTAGAGTAGTTGTTATTTCCTGCCAACAAGGTTCAGTAATAATCAATGTAATGGACCGCAGTGATGTCTTGTAAAAGGGTATGGCAATCATGGTCTTTGTGGTTTAAGTTATGACAAAAAACAGGAAAGTTGAGAAACTCTGAGGTCAGTGTATTACTTGCCTTGCCAGCTGAAAGAAAACTGGGTCAGGTGTTATTTGCTAAGAGGTATGTGGAAAAAAAGCATTTTCTAGATCAATAGTTACATACCAGGTACTATTTGTTCAAGCAATTAAACCACACCTAGAACAGCAGCTGCAATTGGAGTCACCATCTGATTAAGTTTATGAAATTCCTATGTCATTGTCCAAGATCCATCAGTTTTATGCACAGGCCAAATAGGCAGGTTGAATGGAGATATGGTCGTTATCATCACCCTATATCTTTCAAGTCCTTAATGTGTCATTAATCTCTGAAATCCTCCAGGAAAGTGGTATTGTTTTGTTTTGCTATTTTCCTAAGTATAGGCAGTCGTAGTGGTCTCATGGCCTGTAGTGACTTTCATATGGCCTTTCCTACCATATTAAGTCTCATTTCATAGGTCAGGTAACTGATACGGGGATTCTGCCAGTTCCTGAGAACATCTATTCCATTTATGCATATCTATTTCAGTTATTCTATTTATGGTTTGGGTACCATTGGATGCACTATGAGACAAAGTTGAACTAAAACTCCATTGATCACTTCATCTTCATAAGCCCCTACTCTCATTTGTGGACTACAGTGACATTTTGTTTCTCCAGAAATTTGTGTCAGTTTTGAGCCAGCGTTCAATAATCCTTGAAAAGTCTGATTATTCCCCTTTTCTCAATGTACAGTCAGTCTAGTAATTGGCCATAGATCTCTTTGGAGAAGGATGTGTGAAAGTCTAACAATATAAGTTTTTGGCAAAAATTTCCTTTCCTCAAGGGGATCGAATCTCCTCTTCATTCAAGAGGTTCTGCATATGTAAACTGGATCAAGTCTGGGAATTGATTAAGGGGCCATGACTCTCCGTTATGGTGATTCAATTAGAATTTTGCACACTTCACCTCTTCTGCTTATATAAATCAAGAGACATTTGGGTAGAGAGACACTATGATCATCTAGCTGTGCCATAAGTCTTTGTGAATCAGATTATTCCAGTTGCTCTGAGTTCGCTGTCCGTTATGGTAACCTTGCCCACCTTAGCTTTGGTGCTTATCTTATGTGGCTTTGCTCATGCCACCCCACGATCCCATTATCCACATTGCATTTAGGGATCCTAGTTCAGTGGTGACAGTTTTCACTGTAATTTCTGACCTACAGAGAAGATTGACCACAGAACTCTTCAAGGTTATTGGGGTTCTTCTCACAAATTTATTTCTCACAGTCATAGTGAAAGGTATGTTCTCTGGACCTTCCCAAGTTGGGTGAGTATGTCTCACAGGAAAAATACATTCTAACATGCCACTCTCCCTAAACTCCTTTCCTATCTTTCCATCCGTTATACCAAGACAGTTCTGACGTTTCAACTTCATTTAGTTTAGGCCATTTTGGGTCCATGTTTCTGCCAACTAATCAAAAACTCTTTAAGAGCCCTTTCTAATCCATCAAGCTAAAACACTGAATCCAGAAACCCTGCTTAATGAGTTCATATCAGTAAAGTCAACCTGAATCAATTTTCTGTTCCTTCCACCATGATCCCACACCCTTAAGATCCATTCTTACACTTATTCTCTGAATTTCTGTCTGTATAAATTGGAAAAACCATGCAATTATTTGGTATGTAGTACAACTTCTCATAGGTCACACTATGTACATCCTCCTTTTGGGCCTCCTGAGACTTGAGTGTAGTTATAGGTCTAGAAGCAAAGAAGGATGGTAGGAGTAGGTCCTGAGACAAGTCAGCAGTGCTTTGCAAGGCAACTACCTCAGGGGAGCCTATTTATGAGTTCAGAGGTGGAACGGCTACTCCTGTTGGGAAGGAAACTTAGCAGATTTTAGGAGTTTGATGTCCCCAGATTTACTGGGATTCTTCCATATGCCCCCATCCATATTTTGGGTTCCCATTACTTCACAATCAATGACATTACTTTAATAGAAGACACCTTGGGAGCTTGTGTATTTGATTCGTATTACTATTCAGCCTTTGACAGGATGAGACTCTGGGTTTGGTTTTCAAATATCTCAGCCTTGAGGCTGCAGAAGATAAGAGTTTATATAGGGAAGTATGGAAGATTCCTGGTCGTTTATGCAGAGCTTATGCTGGGAATTTGAAGGCCCATGTTTCCCCTTTCCTTTCCTCACTTTTTTTCAGCCAGTTATGAGGCAACCATGCAATCCCATTATACTTCTTAATTTGACCGAAATGGGCCTTGCCTTCCACACATATTTGATTAGGAGTATCCAATGACAATATTTGTGTATCTCTATTACCACATCATGCCATGGACTACATATTCCCTCTTTACACTATAAATAGACTCTTAGTGCCTTTAAAACTAATCAGATTAGAGAACCAATTCAATAAATGCCGAACAAATTCTGAAAACTTATCCTTATGATTTTGTTCTTCTTGAGCCACTGAGAGTACAAAATCTTTAGGTCAGGGTTCAAATAAGGTTCAAACAGAACCACCTAGAGATATATATTGAGAGATTTATTGCAAGGAACTGGCTTACTTGATTGTGGAGGCTGGCAAGGCATGCCAAGGAAAGACAGGCTGGAACTTCAGGGCACAAGCTAAGTCCTCTATCCACAGGCAGAATTTCTTCTTCCTCAGGGAAGTCTCATTCTGTTCTTAAGGCCTGTCTTCATTTGGCCCATTCAAATTATCTAGCATATTCTCCCTTAAAGTCAATTGATTATGGATTTTAATAACATCTACAAAATACCTTGCAGTAGCCCCCAGATTAGTGTTTGATTGAATGACTGGAGATTATAGTCTAGCAAGTTGACTCATAAAACTGACCATTATTTTTCCAGTTTGAAGGCTTTAGAAAATTCTCTTACCAAGAGTTTTATGGAATGCTGAAACAAATTCATGGTAATTGTTTTGCTGCTCCCTTTTATTATTTGAAATGAACAGCAATGAGAATTGAATATGAGTATTTTGTATTTCTTTTCACTAAAAATGCTTAATATTTAAGATTCTCTTTTAAATTAAAACTTGTGAATTATTTAAAACCATTGTGAATGAAAGCAGAATAATAATTTTAATTGCACATTAATGTATTTACCAGCCTGCATATTATGATAAGGATTCCTTTCTTGTCCCCCTACAGTCTTCAACAGAGTAGAGGAATCCTTTTTATTTATATATTGGATTATGCTTATTCTCCATGCAAATCCTTCAACAGTCCCTCAGTTCACTTAGAATAAAACCCCAAATCCTTACAATGGCTCTATATGCTTATACCAGTCAATTCTCTGACCTCCTCTCCTATCACATCCAGCTCTTGCACTCTGTACCATCCTTATTTGCCTTCTTGCTACCCTCCGTGGTCTCCCCTCAGGACTTATTCACTGGCTGTCCCCCTGTCTAAATGTTCTTCAAGGTTTTGCTCAAAAGTCATTTCTCAGTAAGGCATGACCTGACCATCCCATTGAAGTTGAAACCCCTCCCCATGTTCCCCTTCTTCTCTATTCCCCTTACCTTGCCTTTTTATCTTCATAGCACTTGACACCTTCTAAAATACAATATAATTATTTATATTTTATTTTTTGTTTAGCACTCTAGAGTGTAAAATCCATGTCAACAGGGATAGTTGTGTTTTTTTCCTTGCCATGTCTTTAGCACTTCATACCTAGCACATAGTAGGACCACAATAAATATTTAATGAATTCGAAAATAAAAATAAACCATACAGAAATATGGAGGGAAAAGCAAAGCTAGAAAACCCCTTTGTTAGTCTATGTTGTAGAATACTCATTTATGCCCAATGATAGAATTACTTCTTTGGGAAAAGCTGAGTAGGCCCTGTTTCCACAGCACCCCTAGACCCCATTAATGTCACCACAACTCATGACAAGGGGCAAATGGTCATCCAGAACAGATGGGTGTAGCCCAAGGAATAGCCACCCTGTGCTCAGTCAAGGCTGTATAGGAGCCCTCCAGAGTTCCTTTAAATGTAAAGTGGTCCCTCAGGGCCTCAGAACTCATTTACTGAAAGAAGAAAGCAGGGGTGGGAGGCCAGGAATCATGCCCAGGGGATTTATTAAAATCCTCTTTCTTGGACCAGCACTTCCAGGGAGAGATCATGTTAGCGGGGGAGAAATTTTCCTTTAAACAGAACTGCTGCAGAGGGTCAAATTCATTGTCCTCATACAGGGCGGCAAAAGAGCCACCTCCAAGGACAGGGCCCTGGATCACTGTGGCCCTCAGAGACAGTGAGGCAGAGCCTGAGAGTTCTTCCTTGGGGCCCCTTTCCATATCTTCTTGCTTAGGTTTTTTTCCTTTACTCAGCATTTCCTCCAGAGTCCAGTAGGAGTGAAAGCCTTTTAAAAAACCTGAGCATTGACCTTTGTCTAACAACTGCTTCAGGGTTAGAAAAATCTCCTATAGGGTTGGATCAGAAGAGAAACTCATTGTAACTCCTCTCAGGAGAAGAGACAGGTAGCTTCTTGTTCCTATGGATCCTTCTTTCCAAAGTTTCAGCCGTTCAGAGACCAAGCTGTCTATGTCTCCCACCCCATTCCCAGTGAGGGCAGGCAATCAGGGAAGGACCCTGCCTCATTGACCTCAAACCAACACCAATACAGCTGGAAAAGTTGCCTTCATTACTCACCTATCTCTATTTGTACATCTTGGTTCCCCAAAATACACAGTCTACAGTGAAATCTAGCAGCAATATCCCCTATCCTTTTGAGGTAAGGATTTTTATCTCTATTTGTGCAGGTGGGGGCAGGGGGTATATGTGGTGTCCGTATGTTGGCAGTTAGAAAGCAGGGCAGCACCCTCTAACCCTCTAAGTGGCCGGTTAAGAAATATTTCCTGTGCCTTATATACTCCATTCATTTATTCCTCCATTCAACACATTATTTTAAAGGATATTCTATAAGTCAAGTCCTGTGCTATACATTGAGTGGACACTGGAACTAACATACAAGCCCCTGTTTAATGGATTCAGGATCTTTGAGTACAATAGTTCAGCTACTCAACCTGTGAGAAACAAGTCCATCTTCCAGGAGGTAGTGACAGCTAATGCGCTGAAGTACCAGGAAGTCCAGCCAAGAAAAGAGCTAAAGATGTATGAAGAGGAGAAAGAAAAGGGAATTCTAGGCAGAGGGAGATGCAGGTACAAAGGCCTAAAGTTAAGAGAAAACACATTTTCTGGGGAATTGCAAGTTCATCAGCTTGGCTGGAAGTGGGATCTGGATAGAGACGGAGCTGGGAGAGGAGACTAGGGAGGAAAGTAAAAAGTCAGGCTGGAGCAGTCAGGCTGGCAGATCATGAACTATGTAGTAAAATATACCACGTCAGAGGACCTAGTTCTGAGGGCAGTCAGTAAAGTATGTTAACCGTGTGGCATTGGGGGTGTAATTTTAAGAATTATGTATTATCACAGTGTGGAAAATGGATTGGAAAGGAGACTAAAGTCAGGGGATTAATTTAGAAACTGTTGTAGTAATCTAGAAGGGTGAAATTCAATGAGTGAAAATCTCCAAGGGAATTGGCAGTACTGAAGGAGAGGTATGGCCTAATCTGGAACATAGTAAGCAGGTCAAACTACTAGGTAATGACCTTGAGGACACCTAACTCACCAGGTTTTCACCTTCTTAGAATCCTTGGCCACCACCTAAATTGTGACTGGCTATTTATCTTTTTAAAAAATTTTATTTTCTTAAAATTTTTATTGTGGTAACATATATAAACTAAAAATTTCCCATGTTAACCACTTCCAAGTGTACAATTCAGTCGTATTAATTATATTCACAATATCGTGCTACCATCAGCAACATCCATTGCACAGCCTTTTTCACTTCCTGAAATAGAAACTCTACTCCCATTAAAAGTATTAACTCCCCATTCCCCTCATCCACCATCCCCTAGTAACCTGTAATCTACTATCTGTTCCTATGAATTTACTTGTTGTAAGTATTTCATATAAGCAAGATCACACTGTATTTGTCTTTTTGCATCTGCCTTGTTTCACTGAACATGATGTCTTTAAGGTTCATTCATTTTGTAGCATGTATCAGCACTTCATTCTTTGTCTATGGCTGAATTATATTCCATCCTGTATATATTTCACATTTTGTTTAGCGATTCATCGCCTTTCGGTTATTGTGAATAATGCTGCCATGTAGAAATATCTATTTGAGTCCCTGCTTTCAATTCTTTTGAATATATACGAAAAGATGGGTTGCTAGATCACATGGAAATTCTATATTCAACTTTCTGTGGAACTGCCAGACTGATTTTCATAGTGGCATACAGCATTTCACAATGCCACCAATAATGGGTTCCAACTTCTCTGCATCCTCACAGCCATTTATTTCTGTTTTTTAAAAAATAATATCCATTCCAGTGGGTGTGAAATGGTATCTCATGGTTTTGTTTACATTTCCCTGATGCAATATTGAACATCCTTTTTCGTGCTTATTGGTCATTTATGTATCTTTGTCTACTCTTCATATTCTTTTGTACTTCTCACCTGAACCAACTTCCTACTCTCCATCCATGCTCACTGTCGTGCCCCAGAACATTATTTTGTGTCCACTGAAACCCTTGGACCTTCTTAAACAAACTTTCCTGTGTCCTTAATCTGCCTTGAATAAACTAATTATGGTCTTTTCCCTAAGAAATATGTAATCTCATTGCTCTCTTTAGTGGATTCTTATTCTCCAATGTCTTATTTATTGGGTTGAGACACGAGTTGGCATTCTATCTGTCCCCCAGTGCCACTTTCCAAACAATTAGATCTCTAGTTTCAGTCAACATTTTTTACTCCTTTCATTCCTTGTCATTTTCATCTGCCACCACCCTGGTCATTCCCCCACATCCTTTGAAGTCTTATGTCTTAGTCATCTGATTCCCTAGCTCTGTTATTGTCTGATGACTTCAGTGCCCATGGGAATGACCGATCTTAGTTTCTTATTTTCTTCAACTGAAAAAGTGTTTTGTATGTTTATATACGTTAAGCCAACCATTCCCATGGTTTACTTTTTTTTAAAAAAAAAAAGGTTTATTTTCTTTTATCCATTCATCTTATATGTCTGTTCCTTTGTTCTCTGGTCTTTTCTTGCCTCTTTCACTGGCATTTATCTTTTGTCTTCCTCTTAGGTTTTAATGTTTTCTTAGGTTCTATCTTTGGCCCACCTATCTTCTCTATCTACATACCCTATCTGTATAATTCCTTTAGTGATTTCAGCCACCATAGATTTACAAACGATTGTTTCATTCAGCTGATAACTCATCCTGGAGCTTCTGAGGTGTATCAAAATGTCTGCCATACTCTTCAGCAGAGATGTCCCCAAACACCCCAGCAAATTTAAATGTGAGCATATTCTTCTTTTCTTTCTGTATTCTTGGTGTCCTTTGGTAGCATCATTACTCTGGGGGAAAAAAAAAGTTCTGAACTCTAATGCAGCTTCCAAATCCTTTCACAATCTAGTTCCTGCCTTCTTTCTTAGCCTCATCCCTCACCCTTTCAAAAGCAAATATAATTTAATATATTCCAGCCACTCCATGTTTCTTACTTCTCTTTTTCATGCTGTTTGCTCTGCCTGAAACCTTCTGCCTGCCTTCTCCCTTCTCTTTGCCTATAATCTATTTAAATTTTAAGATTCATCTTGGGTGTTACCTCAGGCAGAAATTTTCTTCACCTTTTCCTTCCTGCCCTGCTGTATTAGAAGCCTGGTTGGCATCTCATCTTTCACTTACCACATTGTGTTATGCATATCTGTTTAGGTGTCTGTCTTTCCTCTAGACTATAAGATTCTTAAGGACACTGACAGACAGTCTTTACTTATCTGTAAATTCCTAACAGCTAGAAAAGTACTAGGTTTCTCCTAGGTACTAAATATATTTATTCACTGGACAAATTTTAAATGTGTTTTGAATACTAAATGAATGAAAGGTTTTCAATGTCATGTCAATTTAGCCAGGCCAGAATGTCTTATGGCATATATTGCATAAGGTCTGTACTCAGAAGAATCAAAAATCACCCTTGAGTTTGCTGACTCTTGAAAACTATATTATGAGCTCCCAAAGGAGATCACAAAGTAGGGTATCAAAAACTAGATGTTCTTCCATGAACTAAAACAAATGCACATCACTAATACTAGGTTTTAATAATAATAATAATAGGATGTTCTGTGGAAAAAAATACAACTAATGCAAACTATGGACTATAGTTTACAGTAATATTGTAATATTCTTTCATCAATTGTATCAAAGCTATTATAACAATGCTAAGTGTCAATAATAGGGGGGTTTCCCTAAAAATGTTTCCCTAATCTGAAATCTGAATCCAAATAAATGATAAAAATATAAACTTTATTGGCATACCACACCTTAAAGTATTTGCATTATTTTGTAATTTAATTTCTAAACATACCACATGAATTTACATTGTAATATCTAAAGTATAATGCTCTAAAGCTAGCAAAATTAGTATGAATTATAACAAAAATAAAAATAAAATAAATAATAAGGGGGTGTTAGGAGTATGGGCATTTTCTTTTTCATTGCAATGAAAATGTTCTAAAATTGATTGTGGTGATAAGTGCACAACTCTGTGATTATACTGAAAGCTATTGATGGTATATGTAGGATGGATTGTATGGTGTATGAATATAACTGCTTTATAAAAAATTAGATAATGTATCACTTTATGCCCTGATATCCCTCCAGTATTGATGGATTTGTGGTTTGAAGTTCTTTTTGAATTTTAAGATAAACTCATGGAGGTTCAATGTTATAGAAATTTAATATTACTTTGAAAGAAGCTTATTATCTAGAAAGAATTGAAATGAACTAGACAGACACCAAGTATACAGAGAAATTTTTTAATCACCCTTTATGCCTAAAGAAGGAAACTGACACACACACTCCAAGGAGGGCTGAATAACCTAACATTTGCATAATGATCTACTATTTAATATTTTGTTAACTATAAATAGTCTTGGAATATACCCATTCAAGCAAGGTCTAGAAATTTTGTTTGCTTGGATTCAGTTCAGTCCTTGATGTGCTTGAGTGAACTAATTTTAAAAGAATCGTATTCTAATACTGACATACGAAATGTATGTACCTTATAGGTTTTATGCTTTTGAGGCAAAACAGTATCATGTGGTTTAACATTCTTTATGAGAGGAGCTGATAACATGGCAGTTTACAGATGCTCTCAGGCACCAGATGGCCTGGGGTTATATCCTAGTTCTGACAGTAAGTGTGGGATCCTGGGTAAGCCACCCAATGTTTCTGTGCCTCAGTTCCCTCATTTGTAGTTGCTTTAATAATTGCACCTGCTTCATGGTACTCATGAAGCAACTTACTTCATAAAGCTCTCTGGATAAATCTTGCACATAATAAATGCTTGATACACTTTGTCTACCATTGTAACATGAGACTCCCTGGAGTTTGGTCATAACCTGTGGAATATAAGGGACAAGGCTCTGGGAACATCCTCAGGAGCCTCTGCAACCATACTTTTCTTTTGAGATATGACATGGTGATATGGAGGGGACAAAAATGGGGCAGGACTGGGAAAACATATATTAATATCAGAGTTTAAAATATCTTTTTGAAAATTCATCTTTGAGGCAGTCGTGGGTGAAAACATTGCCCACCTTCCATGTTGGTCAATATAGTATCCTAAGACTTTGCAGGATAAATGGGGCTGGTACCAGTAGCAATAGAGCAAAGTCTCTCTGGGCAATTCAAAAAAGGAATTAAAGCCTGAGGATACACAATAGGAGTCTGCAAAGAGTTGTGCTAGATAGTCTAAGTCATGTCAGCAAACTTTTTCTGTAAAGGGCCAGATAGTAAATCGTTAAGGCTTTGTGGTCCACGTGGTCTCTGCTGCCCCTGCTCAACTCTGCCCTTGTAGTGTGACATCAACTACAGGCAACACCTAAACAAATGGGTATAGCTGTGTTCCAGGAAAACTTTATGTACAACAATAGGTTTTGGGTTGGAATTGGCTATTGTTTGTGACCCCCTGATCTAGGGGTTGCTTTTAGAGTAGTTCTAGCATTTGGTGCCAGAGTGAACAAAAATCTCTGTGTCTACACTGTGACCGTAATCATAAAATGATCAGAGAATTGTAACAGCATGATAAAACAGTTGGGTAGCACTTAATGGTAGACGAAGATTTAAAAACATATAAATTATGTCAGTTACCTCTCATGAGAGATAGTCAGATAGGGCTAGTATTCCCATTTTAGAGGTGAGAAAATTGAGCATCAAAGTGTTTAAATAAGTTCCCTAAATTCATGTGACCAGTGTAAAAGGTGTAACCGAAGCCCAGGCACTGCGACCACTTGCATTGTGTTTTATAACATCTTAGATAAGCTTCAGTGTCAAATCAAGACATCATTGGTGGGCCTAGCCCCCCGTTGATGGGGTAGCCAATAACACCTGGGGCCCCTCCCCTTAGCATTTGCAAGGGGAGGAATAATTAACAGTTTAAAAGGTAACCACAGAAGCAAGAGCTCACCCTCTCTTCCTAGAGGAGCCTGCACCAAATCTTGGTGTGTATTTCCATCCTTCTCTCCCATTTCTCAGCAAGCTCAGTTCTTTCCCCCCATTTCCCAATACATTGTTTTTACTGATCTAACTTAAAAAAAAAAAAAGAAAAGAAACAAAACAAAAAACCAGTGAACCATAAACTTTTGCTAGGGAGAAAATCCCTTGATTCCAAAATTTCCCACCATATCAGTACTTCTTTTCCTTCCACCTCTACTATTCATCTACTCACACTGAGGAGACTCTTCATTCTCATGGTGGTTTCTAGTTCCTTGAACTCCCCCAGTTATTCAAATTATCTCCTCCCATAACTAGCACCCCCTGTCTTATTTCCATTGCAATTATCTAGTTGATCACCGATTGTTGTTGATTCTATTCCTAAATGTATGTTGCATTTATCATATTAGTGCAACTTCCCTCATCCAAGCTACTCTCTCTCACCTGGATGACCACAATGACCCCTGCACATATATCCCTGCCTTTAAACTTGTCCCTTTCTTATCTATTACTCCTCCACATATGAGTAATCTTTGGAAAGTATAAATTGCCTAATATCATGCCTATACATTCCAATTAAATAGCTTTTCATTATATTCCACATACCCTAAAAGGCCCAGCATGATTTGAACAGGTCTATTTCTCCAAATTTATATCAGTTTGTACCCACTTTTCCAGGTTTCTTTTTCCAGGTTTCTTTTCCAGTTTCTACAAGCTCTTTTCAACCTCAGAGACTTTGCAATTGCAGTATCCTCTGTCCAGATAGCTCATCACCCCTCTTGTTATTGAAAATTTATATTCATCCTGCAAAACTGAGCTTAAAATTCACCCTCCCAGAAAGGCTTTTCCATAATTACCAGTCTTTATGAGAACTCTTTTCTATTCTTTTCCTTTATGGAGTTTTCACAATTTGTAATTGCATTTATTTTTAATGCCCATCATAAGACTGACTGTATGTGGATGGGTACCCTATATGTCATGCTTGTACTCTATTCCCAGGAGCTGTTATGGTGCCTGGCACATGACAGACATAGGAGGGGATGATTCTTTTCCTCTCCCAAAGTTTCCTTCTACATCAACAGGACATCAGTGTAAAATACTTGGTCTCTATTCACTCCTCACTCCTTCCCTAGGGAGAAGGAACATAATCTAATCGAGGACTTAAAGGGGAAAAACTTCTCTCTCTTTTTTGGAAGTAAGATAAAATGGTCAGTGCTTTGTCTTCTCTCTTCCTCTGGTCCCCCCGTTCTTCCTTTTTGGTCCTACTGACTTGGTTCCTCATTACCTGTGATTAAAAGGGTATTTCTGTCCACTTTGGGTTGATTTTAGGAAGCCTATTGCCCAGAGACATATAATCTACACACTTCAATTTCTGAAAAAGACAGGTGATATTTTGGCCTGCTCAAATCTGTCCTTTTGCAATTGATTCAGAATCTTGGTTAGGAAGAGGAGTGATATACATTAACCCTTTGAAGACTCTGTGTCTCCACAAAAGAAGAAAAGTGAAAGAGGCATATCACATGTGCCCAGATTTTCCCTTTAATCTCTTCCATTTGATGAAGTCACTCCTCTTTTTCCAGAAGAATTAAGAGATTTGAAGAGGCAGAATCAAGTCTATAATCATTACATTAACGGGACACCCTTTGCATTGAAGGAAACATCAGGAGTGAGGAAAACAGCAATATGTGATCAATACGTGTTTGATGAGTTAAGTCAGTATGATAACATAACATAATATTATAATACAATATGATAATATGATATTATAAACCAAGTAAATAATCCCTGCTGGCCAAGGGCTCTCACACCGTGGAGCCAGGAAGTCCCCAGTGGCTACCTCAGCAGAACTTCACCTATATTTTATGTAATTCCAGATACCTAAATAAAGAACAGAATGGAGCCCTGGAACGCCACCCTGGGAAGTGGCTTCCTCTTGATGGGGATTCTGAATGACAGTGGGTTTCCTGAGCTGCTCTGCTTCACAATCACAGTCCTGTACATGTTGGCCCTGACTTGTAATGGCCTGCTGCTCCTGGTCATCACAATGGATGCCCGGCTCCATGTGCCCATGTACCTCCTGCTCAGCCAGCTTTCTCTCATGGACCTGTTGTTTGCATCTGTCGTGACTCCAAAAACACTTGTGGATTATCTGCGTGGGGAGAGCACCATCTCCTTTGGAGGCTGTGCCTTTCAGATGTTTGTAATCCTGACCCTCGGTGGTGCAGAGGACCTCCTCCTGGCATTCATGGCCTACGACAGGTATGTGGCCATTTGCCATCCTCTGAACTACATGGTCCTCATGAGGCCCAGGGTCTGCTGGCTCATGATGGCCACAACCTGGGTCTTAGCCTCCCTGAATGCAGTGATACACGCCTCGTATACTATGCACTTCCCTTTCTGCATGTCCCGGAAGATTAGCCATCTGGTCTGTGAGATCCCACCTCTCCTGAAGTTGGCCTGTGCAGATACCTCAAGATATGAGCTCATGGTATATGTGATGGGTGTAACCTTTCTCATTCCTCCCCTTGCTGCTATCCTTGCCTCTTATACATTTGTCCTAGTTGCTGTTCTCTACATGTCCTCAGGTGAGGGGAGACAGAAAGCCCTCGTCACCTGCTCTTCTCACATGACTGTTGTAGGAATGTACTATGGAGCTGCCATGTTTATTTATATCTTGCCCAGTTCCTACCATAGTCCACAACAGGACAACATTCTTTCTGTATTTTATACTGTCATTACTCCAACCCTGAACCCTCTTATCTATAGTCTGAGAAACAAGGAGATAATGGGAGCCCTTAGGAGGCTACTGGTGAGATGTGTCTCTGCCTGGAGGCTGTAGGTACCAATGTCATGTGGAAGCCTCAGTTCTTCTATATGAGATCCCAATTCTACTCTTTTTGTTGCGCTATCTCCTCCCAGATTTTGAAAATTAAAATTCACCACACTGGAGATAAGCCCTAGTTTGTCTTTAAAGACACTATTTTGTTTCCCTCAGCTCTATGTTTAGATAAGTAGGAAGCATTTAGAAATTTCTATGAGCTATATCCCAGGGTCTAGTTGCTATTCCCTTTCCTTTCTGACAGAGATGATCTTATTTTTCACTTTATATTTTATTTCCTTCTCTTACAGCAATTCTAGCCTGAATCACATAGGAAGCAAGCCAGTTTTTAAATTGTTCCATTAAAGCAGGAAATAAAAAGGAAAAGAAAGTAAAAGATATTGAATGCAGGTACATATGTTAGGTTTTACTCATTCTGAGGTGCAACATTTCTCAATTCTTATCTCTCTGTTACTGTCAATTTATAGCTGTATAATATTAGATTATTTTCTATGAACTTTCCAGGCCCATATTTTTCTCCTCCCTCTGTCAGGTTTTGTTTTTCTGGGAAAATATTTTCTGAGGAAATAAAAAATAGAGTTTCCCAAAATCTGGAGTTTTCTCATTGCATTCTCATAGTGTTGTCTGATTTATACCTCAGTCTACACTCTTTCCTGTAAACTGATAAAACCAAGTTTTATTTCTTTGTAAGACTAATTCATAGATGGTGTTGTATGCACTCATCAAGGGGAACATGATGTCTGGTTATCTCTTTCTTTGTAGTGTCCCCCTAGATCCAGTATATAATTGGGAGTTGCAAAGTGGTGATATTCTAATTCCATCATCTCTTCTTCATTTATTAGCTGGAATACTTATATAAAGATAAGTTAATGAATAAATAATTACATTAATGCTTATATTGAAAAAAATATTTGGGGAAAATTTAGTTACAAATATGGTAAAGGATTATAAAATTTTTCACTTAAAAAGAAATAAATGTTGATGAGGAATATACATCATTGAGTAATTTCAATCTAGCAATTTCAGAAAAATATTTATGTATTCTTGGATCTGGCATATGACTAAAGTACTTGATTTTTTTGCAGATATTTTCTCAAACCTGTTATGTTTTAAGACCAGCTAAAATTATTTTTAAAAGTGGCTACTACATCTTCACATGAATGATAATTTTAATCCTATTTTAATAGAGAAGTAATGAGGGAGGGTTCAGATTTCTATTTTTTCTGAGGATTTGAAGAAAAAGTTTTATAGATGTCTGCCTGCTGTTTGCACTTGACTTTACTCTTAAGCAGAGAGAAGGAACAGCTATGGATGGCTTCTTGGATTCTTCTCAGTTACAAAGCCAACAAAATTTTTCTGTTGTTTAAGAAAGGATTGGAAAATAGAGCAGATTTGCAGAATTCAGACTATGATTACAAAAAAAACCACACACAAAAAAACAATTAAAAATGTCTCAAGGTATCTTATTGTGTGTAGAGGTAATAGTGAGCTGTTCTGAAAGAGAACTCTAGGGAACACCTTGTTTATATCACCTCTCAGGGCCTTATTTTTTAAGACATCCTCTCAGGAAATGGTTCAGTGTTGGTGCTTAAAAAATAAGTATTTACTTCAGTGAAGATGACAGCAGGAGTTTGGGATGGACTTCACTGCAAAGTCCAGTTCTTGCCCAGCTGTCAGGAGAGATGGTTGAAGATTGTTGCAACCTAATCGCAAACTGGCTCTGCACGTGGGATTTCTCGACCTCACACTACTGTACTCTGTGTAAGGCCACTTCATCTGTAGTTTACCATCTCTTACACAAACTCATCCTAAATCTACAGGTAAGAAAGAAGAAGATGCTGAAGGGACCAAGTCTCTCTAGAGAGTGAAATCTTGAGTCTAACCTGGAAGGACATGGCCTTATTTTACATCTTAGTGTCTATTAGAGAGAGAAGATTTTTCTTTTTCCTTCTTCTCAAGAGTCCTCAGCTTTAGAAATCTTGCTTCTAGGTACTTCTCTGGGAAAGACCCAGAGAAACCAAAAGGACCATGGTCACTCAACCTAGCCACTCCTTTTCCACTACCAGAATCTTGCCTGTCCTCTGGGTTTTTAACCATTTCACTTTTGGTGTTCCCTTCCTCTTTCACTTTTCCCACACTCTTCTCTTGATGATACCCAAAAGTTTCTTGTAATTCACCATTCATTTTTTGGGAGGTTGGAAAGAGCCAGAGTGGAGTGATAATGTTGGGTGTGTGGGTACTTTCTGCCTCAGTCCCCTAGTATTCAAGTTGCTACCACATTGGATACACCCTCTCTGGGGCTCCAAAGAAGGAAGACAAGGGGTACAAATTGAGGCAATTTCTATTTCTGCTGGAAGAAGAGTAACTAGCATGGATACACTGTCACTCACACCAGTACACCAGTAGCCCACGTGATGATACCTTGTGTTTCTCCTTCTGATTGGTCACAGGATCTCCCCATTCTAGGGAGATAACCTTGCTGACCCAGCATCAGGTGTGTCTTCCATGCTCATACTATATGCTTTTGATAGGATGATTAGTACTTAGGATTGTTTGAGTGCATGCGTGTGACTGTGACTGTATGTGTGTGTGAGGAGGCATCCATTCATTCCTGGATGCATTCATTCATTCATTCAGTCAGTAAACATTTCTTCAGAATTTACTATATGCCAGAAAATGCGGATATATGGAGTGAGATAAAGTTACTACTGGGAAGAAACTCATAGCTTTGTAAGGAAGATAGGCTTGTAGAAAAAAAAAAAAGTCGTGTATAACAATAAACACATTTAAAAAGTCAATTATTATATGCATCCATCAAAACTCATTAAGAACAGAGGGATTATGGTGTCAGTTTAGGTGGGCACTCACCATTTCTCTCCCGGAGGATGGCTGATTGGGGACAGGATCTTGCTCCAGTGGTCTGTTCTGGGAGCCTGCAGAGCCAGAACCTTGGTGATATCGATCTGGAGGGAGCTGGACAGTGAGGTGGACTGCTCAATATAAAATCATGACTCTTTTCCCCAGCTGGAAATCATGGACGCAGATGGCTAAGCCCCACCCTCCCGACAACCTGGTGAGAGGGAGCACTCTCTGAAAGTGGGAGGGTCCTGGCAAAGGGTGAGAAGGGTTTTTTCTGTCGATTTGGCTGCCTGGACCCCCTTGCAGCTTTTTGGGAGCAAACCAGCCTGCTAGAAGTGGTGCCCGGCTGAGGGGAGAGGCAAATCTGCTGAGGAAGCCTGATTTACCTAACAACCATGGGACACAGAAGCTTGGCTCAGGAGGGGATGGAGCCAGCCAATTTTATAATTCTGTGCTGAGTGTCAGAGTCTCAGCTCCCCTGGGGAATTCAGGCAGTGGGAAGTGTTTGATAAGTTTCCATGA
>JAQZBX010019168.1:0-34019 GCA_029593785.1 Cabassous unicinctus
CAGCTTCTTAAGTCATTTCCTTGAGAGGGCCCTTTCCAGTCTTTCAGTCCCCTGATAACCTTTTCTGCTAATTTTCGGTGTTCCCTGATCAGGCAACACTTGCCCAGTCAGTGTACTTGGAGATAATCTTGGTTTACTTGGGCAGAGAGGTTCATCATAGCAGATGAAGATGCATAATGTCTACCTTTTCCAGAAGGGCTATTTTGCAAGCTTCCTTTTGGTCTAATTTTGCCTCTTGTAACTGGGCAGTAATTTTCTCTGAGTAGGAGTTAGGTTATGAAATGCTTAGTGCATTTCCCAGCGACTTGAAGACAGAGCTATTTGGCATTTTTAAGGAAGTTAGTAGCTGCATGTAGCATTCATCAAACCTGACCTCCTTGCTCTTCCCTCCTCCCTCCACAAAATTATATATACTTCCTACACTTCAGATAGCAGAGAGAGTGTTCTTACGAGGATGAGTAATGGGGAAATGCACATAATAAATACCACATACAGTGACTACTCAGCATTTTAGTTTTAAAACCAGGCTGACAAAAGAATGGCTAAGTCACACTTATGTTCCTTTTGGTATCAATGCCAGAGTTCTTTATTTTTCTCCTAAGTTTCCTTTTCTACAAAGTATGGCAAAGTTTTAAAAAATGACAGCCGAACACATTTTCTTTGTGTCTCTCCAAGGCCAACCCCTCTTTCTGGGCAGTGGTGCCCACCTGTCTTTCTCTGGGGTATTTTGCTCCCTTATGTATTTATTCTCTTACTCTCCTATACCTTCGGTTTCTACCTCTCCACTTTCGTGCCACCTACAAACATGCTGACACTAAAAATGCAGCACTTCATTATCCCGTCTCACCTTCATTGCCAAAGTCTTGAAAGAGTAGTTTCTAAGTGACAGACTCCAATTTCACAACTTCCATTCATTCCTCAGCTCATTTCACTCTGGCTTCCAGCTCTTTAAACTCCTTTCACTAGAAAGCGACCTTCCCCAACTCTCCCATTGCCAATACACATAGGCCTGGTTCTGGTGCTCATCCTTGCGAAGGTTCCGGGTTGTTTGACCCAGCTGACCCCTTCCATCCCTGTGGACTCTCCCCTGGGCTTCAGCATCACCACTCTGATCCTTCCACATCTGTCTCAGCCATTGGTTCTGTCTTCCCTCTGGCCCCTTATATGTCAGGGTTCCCCGAAGAGCTGTCCTTGGTCTTTTTCACAGTCTTTCTCTGTATTCTCTCTCCCTAGGTGAGTTTATCCACTCAGATGGCCTCAGCTGTTACTGCTAGGTTGAGGACCCCAGATTTGTGTTTCTAGCCCTGAATATCTCTTGAGCCCAGACCTATATCTCCAAATGCTTAAGACTTAAGTTTATCTGAATACTAACTTCAGTTTCCTAAAGTTCAGAATATCCTTAATGTATTGAATCCATAAGTATTTTATTAATAATAAAATGCCTTTCATTGTAATGATTATAAAAAATAAAATAACTTTTGCTTCTGAGACGATACCAAATATAGAGAAAGAGTCAAAAGAAAGCAGTTTCTCTGGCATAATGGCAATATCCACTTGTGCTGCTATAAATGGGATGGATGGACATAAGGATCTTGCTTAATCTTTTGTTAGCTCAGACTTGCCAAGGTGGTTGTGTTTTTCTTTTTTGTTTATTTTCCATTTCTGTACTTTAAAACTACCTCCTGCCAGGACCTTGACCAGTTTCTGATTATTATAACAGAAGTTCTTCAGCCCAATTCTGACTCTCTCTTTGGAGCGTATGTTATCAAAGAGAATCTCAGGGCAGAAGCAAAGAGGGACAGGGAACTAGCAGTTATACTGAAAATGTGTGCCAAGTACTAGGCGAGGCATTTTATTTTTGCTATTTTATGTCACTCACTCTCACAACATTACTGTCAAGTGGATATTATTATCTATAATGTCCAGATGAGGAAACTGACCGCCCAGTATTGTTTCCCATGCTCCTATCCTTTCCACCAGCCTGACCAACCTCTTCACCCCACCCCACTCTCCAAGGAACCCCTCATTCAAAAAGGTGGGCAGCAAATGCCAGGAGGAGCAGCAGTCCCCCAAGAAACCCCAGCTCTTGAGTCTTTCCAATCTGTTTGCCATATAATCTCATTTTCTGCCAGCTCTGAATTTAACTTGCATTTATGGCCACTCTAGGCCAGGAGTATTTTTATGTGCTTTATGTATTGAGCTTAATTCTTTGGATTTCAGCTGTGCTTGTGTTTTGGCTCCTATCCTTGTCTCACAATAGCTAGCCCGAGGCAAAGCCAACATGTTGAGTTTGGCAGAGTAGAAAGAAGGAAAGTTTCTGTTCCCAGTACCCAACATGGTTGAGCTGGCTTATTTTACTGCACCTGGAGCCTGCCCTACCTCTGAATTTCTTGTTATAGAAGATAATAAATTTCATTACCATCTAAGCTAGCTTTTCATACCTTAGAAGGTCTCTGAATCGCTGGAGGGCATATTAAAATGCAGATTGCTGGTTCCCAGCCCCAGAATTTCTGGTTCAATGGGTCTGGGGTTGAGCCTGAGAATTTGCATTTCTAACAAGTCCCCAGGTGATCTTCCTGGGGCTGGTCCAGCTGCAGTTGGGATTTCTGTTACCTGGGGCTGGAAGATATATATCTTAACTGCTGCAGGTGAGTTTTCACAGCATGTGGGAAAAAAGAATCCAGGGAAGAAGGAAGGAAGGCAAACTGGCTGAACTGGAACAAGCCCAAAGAAATAAACCCTGCAGTCTCTTCAAATGATAATCAGAGAGAAAAGGTTTATCCAGAGCAATTCCAGTGGGAGACTGGAGGGTGCTGACAATCCCCATCCACATCTTTACAGAAAGAGAAGAACTTTGCTATTTCCTAAAAGACTTATGAGAAGCAGAGGACACCTACTCGATGTCTGCCTGTTGCCCTCTTTTAGGAATGTCTTCACCAGTCTCTGTCCCTGTGGCTCCAGCTTACCGCACAGTGTGTCCTCACCTCCCAACCCCCCTGCCCCCCCCCAACCTGTTGCTATAGTTAATTAGTCTGGAGCATAATCCTTGAAAAGACTAGCACCACTAAGTCTTACCGCAGGGAATTTGAAATTGGAACCAATAAAATACCTATTTGGTCACTATCAAAAGTGGTGGGAATTGAACTATGTAAAATTTGGAAGCTGTTTGCAGCCATTTTGTGTCATGTGGGTTCAGAAACAGAAAAACAGCTTTTAGTGGAAGAAAAATATACAGCTGAGATGCAGCAAGAAGACTCCCACAGATTTCACAGGGGTGATACAGGGCTCAAATCAGATCATGGCTCTGAAAGCCCTACAGAAGTAAAAGTTGCCCTGTATTATCAGTTATTATAATAAGACTTTGTTAAAGGCCAAGCAAGACAAGATTGTTGAGTCAACAAATAGAAGGACTTATAAATCGAGGGTCTCCTGAGAAGGAAGTTATTAAGAACCAACACCTATGGTATAGGTTAGTCATTTGTAGAAATAGCATGCCCTAAAAGGTGTTCAAAAATGCATTTGTGGCTATGAAATCTTGGTAAAAACTTAAGTCCAATTAAGTTGGCCAGTATGCCCTTTCTGATTGATTGTGAAAAAAAAAAACCAAATCAATCAACAATGTCAACAAAGGAGGGCAGGTCCAGCAAGGTGTCAAAGAATTTTTTGGTGGGTTTTGAGTACTGTCTAGGATTCTGGGCTCCCTGGCTGGTGGACATTTAAAATATCTGGTCTGCTTGGCACATAGGTCCTTATTCATATATGAGTCAGGCTCACCTAACTCATTGACACCAGCCATAAGGGCCCACCCCTTGCTTTGTTTCCATGTCCACCAAAGAACCTCTGGTATGGCTATTTTCCTACTGGGAAAAAAAATGCAATGATCAGAAGACGCATACTTCTGGTTTGTTTGGCAGATATATTTTTCATGGTAAATAGTAAATCTGCATGGTGATTTGTGCATTCATCTCTCACATATTTGTTAGCTCTGTCAGTCCTACAGAGTCTAACTCTGGGTTGTATTGGAGTTTCTGGACCCATAAAGTGGAGAGGCAGAACCCTTTCCCTGAGTCCACCAAATAACGACCAATTTGGTAGCAAATCCCTGGGCCTTCCTCTTCCTTATGTCTAAAGGATTTCTTTATATCATCTGTAATTACCATCACTGTTATCCATCATATGCTTTTCATGCTTTCTCTTCCTCCTTTCTCCATTCTTTCCTTCTTTGTACTTATTTTTTGACTTTCTTGTTCCCTTCCATCCTTCCCCTCATCCCTATTCTTTGATGCACCAGTGTGCTTAGGACTCAAGATGTTGTCCTGATGATAGCAGTGGCTTCATAGGAATGTTTGCTAGTCTTAGAAGAAGATTACTATCTTTATCTGCAGACACACTTTTGGAAAATAGATATACATGTATATAAATATGCACATGCAATTTTTTTTTACCAACACAATGTAATTTTCATCTTTTATTATAGTTCTCAAAATATTGAAATTTATTAAGATATACACATATTTATAAGTCCGTAAATATTATTCCTCATATAATCTGTGTATAAAACCAATATTCTAAATGTATCAGAAGGAAGTATTTAGTTAGAAAACTATGTCTATTTAGAGACCTGCTATGCCTGCTAGGAGAATTTCACATTTAAGGTTTGGAAATCTATTACACATCCAATGTTTGAACATGAGCTTACTGGAGTTAGATCTGCTTCCAGGGTTGCTCTCTGAGTTGGGGAATAGTGTCTGAATGGCGAGTTGGACTGCTTTCACTTCATCCTGAGGTTTTGTTCTACTCCACCGAATTGAATGGACATGTTTAGTGCTCTTTGGAGTTCTAACATCACTCTGTTAAAAAAAGAAACCCATGACCAAACATAGAAATGTTTATAAAATAAGAAGGAAAGAAAGCCAGGTTGTCATGTTTCTTCATTTTTATTCCTTTGTACACTATCATAATGCATTAAGTCAAATATTCTGAGCAGTTTGCCTAAATATGCTAATAGATTAAAAAGAAAATTTTAACTACTTTATGCCTTATGCATTATAGCATTCTCAGTAATGAAAAATGTGGCTGTCTTCTCCCAGAATTTATTATATTTGGCAAATCTCAACTTACCTCTTTGTTTAATAAGAAATGAAAAATGAGAAAATAATCTCTTCTTGTTTATAATACTTGAAAACAGGTATTTTGTTGAATAAGTTAAAATCTGACTGCCATTTTGCTCATGAATGCCTTTGCTCACCAGGCTAACCAGACAAAGGTGGGACTAACTACCCACATCAGGGTGAAGCGTAACAGATGCAAAAGTGAGATAGGCTTGAGAGTTAAGAAACAGGTCAGAAAAAGGAGATGACACCAGACCAAGACACGCCACTCTCTTCTGAAATCCCCACTCATAACCAGTATAAATTAGAATGGTTTCCTGGTGTCACAAGTCAGTGTAGATTAAAGAGCATCTCCAGGATTCAAGAAGGTTATGGAAATATGTTTTAAAAAATCCTGAAGTCACACCGATGTTCATAGTGGCATTATTCACATTTGCCCAAAGATGGAAGCAACCCAAGGGTCCATCAACAAATGAATGGAAAAACAAAATGTGGTATTTGCATACAATGGAAGATTATTTAGCCATAAAAATGATTGAAGTTCTGATATGTTACTATGCAAATAAACCTTGAAGGCATCATATATTGTATGACGTCACTGACATGAAATAATTAGAATAAGCAAACTCATGGTGTCAGAAACTAGAATACAGTTTATTTGGGGCTGGGGTGGGGTTAGGGAATCGGGAGTTAATGTTTGATACAGAGTTTCTGTTTGAGAAATAGAAAGGTTTTAGTAATGACAGTAGTGGCGATAGAACAACATTGTGGCAATAACCACCACCAAATTATATATTTGAATGTGGTCAAAAGGGGAAATTTTAGGTTTTTATATATGTTACTAGAATAAAAATAAAAAAACATAGGACTGTGCAACACAGTGAACATTATTATAAACTTGGACTATCGTTAATAGTATAATTGTAACAAAGTTACCACATTAATGTAAAGGGTTAATAATAGGGAAAACTGTGTGTGAGGGGGGTATATGGGAATCCTGTACTTTCTGCATGACTTTTTCTGTAAACCTACAATTTCTCTAATTAATTAATTAATTTTTAAAAATAATTAATTTTTAAAAAAATCTTGAAGTAATAAATACAGAAAGAAGAAGTCTAGTCATCATGGAATCTAAAAGGCAGAAGGATGGAAGCGGCTGTGGCTCAATTGGATGGGCGACTGTTTACCATATGGGAGGCCCAGGGTTTGATTCCTGGGGCCTCCTGGTGGAGGCAAGCCGGCCTGCATGGCGCAGCGAGCTGGCGCGGCAAGATGACGCAACAGAAGAGACAAGCAGACACAAAGCAAATGGACACAGTGAGCACAAGCAGCAAGGGGGGATAAATAAATAAATAAATCTTTAAAAGGCAGGAGGAGAAAGAGGAAGAGGAAGGAGGAGGAGGAGAAGAAAAGCATTTGGAATGGTGTGTTTCCAAGGCAGGCAGGGATGATACCTGACCCTTGTAGCTGCCCAGTTACTAAAAAGCAGGCTTTTCCTGGGGAATGTGGACTCATCAACAGACTCCAGAATAGTCTTGGATTCCAAGTTCTTCAAGACCAACCAACCTCTTTTGCTGAGGCTGTGTGCTTTGCAAGCATGCAACACCTTGATAATTGATGCCATTTCTCTGGAGCCTCACTCATAAGAAGAGAGTTGGGCTCTCTGGCCGGTGAGGATAATACCCTTCTCTCAGTGCTTACATGAGGTTAATGAGATAAAACAAGTGTAAGCACCACTTACGGTGCCTGGCTCTGGGGAAATCCTCAATAAATGTTTTTGAATGAATACTTGAATGAATGAATGAATGAATGAAATACATGTCCTATCGATGATAGATACATACCAATATCTTAATGTGTGCCAAGATTCTAAGCTATAAACATATTCCCCATCCCACTTCCCACAGGGCATCTCTCTCTTTTAAAGCCTATGTACCACCAGCCATGTAGATCTTGTTGATTTAAAAAAAAACATAATTAGATTATAATTTCTCTCTACTGCTTAAAAGGCTCCACTGGCTTCCATTGAGTCCCTCAGGGCTCTCTGAGCTGACTCTGCCCTCCTCTCCAGCCTTGTCATTCTACACTCTGTCTCAGGTCTTGTCCTGCTGTTCCTCTTCAGTTGCCCAATATCTCCTCCTCAGAGAAGAGGCCTTCACTGGCCACCCAATCTAACACCCTGAGTCACACTATTTTCCAGTTGCCAATGATCCCTCTCTGACACAATTTATTTATTTGTTACTTATTTATTACCTCTCTCCCATTGGAATGCCAGCTTCAAGAGTGTACAGACCTTGTCTATCTTAATCACAGCTTAACATCCACATGTAGAAGAGTACCTAGGAGCAGGCATTCACTAAGTGAATGAAATTTAATTTTTATAGCCTATTTTACCAAAAAACATAGGTTTTTTTTCCTATTTTCCCATATAAAATATCATAACACTGGAATCTGTTTTTTGATAACAGAACTTCTCGTGCCCTGCGCGGTAATAGGGGTTGTTCTCTGTCCTGTAGGAGAATCACTGATCTACCCTCACCTCTAAACGCTAAGCACCAAGAAGGCAAAAGTCTGCTTTGGTTACTGTTTGGTATCCCCAGCACCTAACCCATTACATGCCATGCAGATGATGCTCAATCAATAACTGGTAAATGAAGGAATGAGTAACCCAATCTCCATCTAGTTTAGTTTACCCTGTTTCCTTTCCTTCCCAACAATTTGTTAGAGTAATTACATTGACCTTCCCATATTCATGTTGATTAAATACTTTCCCTCCCAGTACAGTCTAAGCTCTCCAAGGGAGCAAATAAATATCTACAGAGAACTGGAGAGTGAAGGCCTCAGCATCCCTCCCTGGAGCTTACCTCATAAGTGACAGTGCACTCCACCGTCTGATTTTCTGCTATTCCTATTATCCACTTCTCCATTACAAATGGTGGCTGAAAAACAAAAGTCAGGATGGAGTAGTGCCATACCCTCTGCTCTGTTACAACATATGTTTCTTGGAGGCCAGTTGCCCCCAAAACGATTGGTAAATAGGGGGAAAATAGATTACTGCAGAAGTCATGCTGGTTCACATGTGATTGCTCGCAACACACTACTGCTTTGAAGCATCACAGAACGCTTTCTCACTATTAAGGGGAAGCCTTACAATAGAAGAAGACCTAGAAGGCTCTTTCCTGAGCACAAGCAGAGACCAGTTTATTGGCTTTGCCAACCATACAGCTTTCTATTCCATGAGCCTCTCTGGTGAAGCTGCAAGGGCAAATGAAGAAACCATGGAGACATTGTCCCACTGTATTAAGACAAAGGATTAGTGAAGAAGCCAATGTCTTGGGTCATATTGTTCATTTAGATAAAAATGGTCTCTATCAGAAGTAAGCCTCCCTTCTCCTCCTGCCCCGCTCCCCTCCGAGTTTAAAACTGAGAAGGAACCAATGGCTATAATTCTTGGTACAAAGCAAATACAGAGGAGATTTAACTGACTAGTTTTTTGCTGTTGTTCTAATTCAGATTGTTACTGATTCTGTTGGTGTTCTGGCTAGAAAGGTTTTTAGAGGTCTGCCTCAATCCTATCTATTCTGTAAACTCTGATAATTTTGATGGGTGATTTTGCTTTAGAAAACGTGGTTTCTCAGGAATGCAGCTATGGTGTTAGGGCAGAAACACCTGTATTCGGTTTTACAGCTCCCACCCTATTATTTTTGCCAGGAGCAACTGCCTTCTGTTAGCAAGCAATGACTTGGGTCTTGCTTCTAAATTACCCTGAAGTAATGAACAACTGCTGCAGAGATATCACAGGTGCGGAGAAAGAGAAACTGTCTTTCCAGTCTTTAAGACATCAAAACATCATAATGTCCCAACAAAATAAGAGAAAGTTAAAACCAAATCATAACCTTTACAGATAAATAATACCATTGGAATAACTCCCAGTTATACGGGGGAATCCAACAATGAATATCAAATCAATCTACTTGATGAATCCACTTGTAAATTAAAAGGACTTGGGTGTTTAGCAATCTTATGCCTATGAAGAGAACACATTTACAAGTCTAATGTTGTGGCTTTGAAGAATCTCATCACTTCCCTACTTGTCTTTGCACCGGGGTTCTTCTTTGCTCCAAGATCCATTTCCTTCACTGAAACCAAATGCACAGTCTCTAGTGTACTAGCTAGTGACTTACGTGAAGTTTAGGGTGACCCATCCTCTTGACATCATGGCTTTTTACTGAAGTTGTTGACCTTGGACAATTGAAGTCTCATACATATTTTTTCAGGATGATTGGAAGAGAATTAATTTTTTTCCATTTCGAGGAGCAAGCTAAGCATTTCTGTAAGCCTTTCATCAGTGTTTTAATTGATCCCAAAGTATTAAGATGTTCCTCTCTGACCACTCAAGGAATTCCTAGTTGTGAACTCAAAGAAGCTATCAAGACTTCAACATGGGCCTTGTGCCTAACCTTATCTCAGTCCTTCAAGAAATTGGACACAACCATGATAGCTTTTCTCTTTACAAGTTTTTCAAAGTTTGAAATGACCTAAAGTTTGAGATAAATATTTTCATCATTAGCATTGTCTTTCCTTTAATAAATGACAGAATAAGCATAAAGAAATGAGGAAGAACATGAAAAAATTAAACGAAACCTTTTGCAGTGCTTTTTAGTTCACACAGCAAAAGTGGAATTTTAACAAAAAACTACTATGATCTCAATCTGCTAAATAAAATGTACCTTTCAACAGCCAGCTTGAGGCTGAGCTTATGTGAGCATAGACAAGCACAAAAGCACACTGCTGGGGTATTTTAATGGCTTTGTTTGATATCTGAGAATTCAAAAAAGCTTTTCAGCCGTAAATAGAACCCTACCTTTGTCATCTTTAAAATCTCTGCATCAGGTAGGTTAGCGTTGAATGTTACATCTTTTATGTAGGTTATTGCAATTTCATCCCCATCCATCTCCATATACATTTTCCACTTACAATCCTGGAATTAAAAGCAAAATGATAGAATTGAAAAAGTGAAACAAAAATTTTTAAGTCTCAATGTTTAATAACACAGGTGCTCTAAATAAAGTATTACTGGAGTTTTGTGTTTTTGTTTTCTTTTTTCAATGCAAGTACATGAAATTAGATCCCTCTGTATATCTAAATAGCCCCACAGTTAGTGCAATCCTGAGATGTAATTTATCAGTTGAAGTGTTTTAGCATAGGAGTTGCAAACTCAAAATCCTAAAGGGGTCATGCCAATAATAAAAATGAATGAAGCCAGCCAGTTTCATTATTGAGTCTTAAGTTGCAATTTTTCAAAATAGAGGCATTTAATTTTCATATTAAACATTGTAGGACTATTTTTTCTTTGTCACAAAGAAATATGGTCTTCCCATTTTTTCCTTTTTTTGAAAATATAAGGCCCTCATGAAACTTCATTTTTCTAGTATTGATAATGACATGGATTCAAGAACAATCTGCCATCTTCTTAACATGAAGGAAAACAACACTGCAAATGTGATAATGCTTGGCAATTGACAACAGGCTTCAGTAATGGGGAGTAATGGGGAGGGGAGGAACCCTGGGCAACTAAGGAGCAATTGCCCTAAAGAGGCAGCCACTACTCAGCTTATGTTGATGGTTCCCATGTGGGACTATGAACCATTTTGCTAGGTCCTTTAATTTTTCACAAAAAGCTATAAATCTGGATTCTTGCGAGAAACCTCTTGATATGTATGTAAATGATGGTATTTTAATTAAATTTAAAAAAACCCAAACATTCCATGTAGTGAAAAAGTGCTCTATATCACTAGTCATCAGAGGAATGCAAACTAAAACCACAAGAGATACCACTACACACCCACCAGAATAGCTAGGACTGATAACATCAACTGTTGTCCAAGATGTGGAGCAATTAGAATGCTTATACATTGTTGGTGGGAGCGGGATATGTTATAATTATTTTGTAGCAACCTGGAAACAGGCCAGGTGTCCACCAACAGGAGAATGGTTTAACTGTTGCACATTCATAGAATGGAATATTACTCATCAACACAAAGGAATGAATTATTGGTACATGCAAGAGCATAGATAAATCTCAAAAACATTATACTGAGTGAAAGAAGCCTTACCAAAAAAAGAACATACTACACACTCCATTTACACAACATTCTAGAACAGAAAAAATTAATTTATGATGGGAAAAAAATCAGAAGCGTGGTTGCTTCTGCAGATGGGGATTGAGGAGAAGGGTCATGAGGGAAATTTCTGGGGGTGATAATGTTCTATTGATAGGGTTTTGGATTACATAGGGTTTATGCATTTATCATGACTCAGCAAATGTACTCTTAGAATTTGTGCATTTCTTTTTGAAATCTAGTCAATGATATGCAAGCTGAATTATTTGGGAGGAAGTGTACTGATGTTTACAAATTACTCTGAAATGCGTCAAAAATAAGGATTGATGGATGACTAGAGGGATGGAGAGATGGATGGATATGTGATAAGGTAAGTCTAGTAAAATGTTAATGTTCAGTCTGGAGGGTGGGTATATGGGTGTTCACTGTAAAATTCTCTTAACTTTGCTGTATGAAAAATTTATTAATAAAAACATGGGAGAATAATCACTGTGGATGCAATTAAAAAGAAAAATAAACCCAGGTCTTTTCTTTAAATTTGACCTCTGGACCATAAGTCACATTCTCTGTTATTTCAAGAATGAAGGACAATGTACTGAGCGCTTTACATGCTGAAACTGGAAAATGCTCTCATAGGAGTGTACCTGGAATGTTTCCTAGAGCAAGCTCAGACAAAACTTTAATGCAAGAGCATCAACAAAAAGGCTGTTGAAAACTTGTTGGCTTCAACAGGAAGCTGAGGGAGACTGATCTTTAAGGGAAGTCTCTAGATGAGTTGAAAAGCCAAGCAGGGCCCATGTCTGAGGGGAGTGACCCCCTGTGCCCAGCTACATTCACAAGATGGAGAGCCAATTAGTGAAGGAAAAGGTCTATTCAACAAAGTGAAAACCCAGCTCATGGCTAACATGAGTCAAATTAGCTGCTCAGAATCGACAAATCTCTCAGTATTTCTTTGTGTTGGAGCCACTGCTACCCGGGCAACGTGGGCCCTGAGAAAACAGGGCAGGATAATGACTGTTTGGTGTCATGATTGCTCTTCTCTGAACTAGTGAGAGCCTCCTAAAGGCAGTGGCTGAACTAAAAAGCCTTAGAAAAGACGAGTTTACTTAGTTCTGTTACTTTTGCCTGTCAAGTTTTGGAATTAAGTTAGTCAAAAGCACAATTGAAAGACCTTGAACTGTGCAGAATACCCGGACTCCCTCTGCTTCACTCACCCACTCACAGCCCGAGTGCTCCTCCATGACTTCATGCCCCCAGTCAGACTCTCCTCTGCAAGTTCTCAGAAGAGCTCTGTGTTGAGAGGGGGCTGTCACGGAGGGAGCTCACATTTCTGGAGTGCTTACTATGCTCTAAGTATGTTGCTTTCTACTTAAACCATGTTATTTTACTTGATCTACGTAGCAAGCCTCCAAGTTAACTATTATTCTCCTTTAAATGAATGAGAAAAATGAGGCTCAGCAGATTAAGGAACTTGCCCAAGGTTTCTTGGCCAATAAGTGGTAGAGCTGGCATTATACTAGCACTTCAAAGTCGGAGGAGAGATGAACAGGGAGGGGCACTTGGGGGTGCTTTCAGGATGGACTCACCAGACAGCTTTGCAGAGCTCCATAAATGGGACCAGCTATTGACAATAGGCAGGAGGGAGAAGAACCGGAGAAGATTCTGCTAATAAAACCAACAAAGCAGTTGGCCATGGGTCATCCCTGTAGTAACTACCCCCCTGCTCCCAAAAGTCCAACTTAGAGAAACACGGCTCAAAATAATAGGGTTTAGACCTTTTTATTTTTAAGTTCTCTTTTTCTCTCATCTGAAAGAAAGCCTTTTTACCTGAACCATAAAAGAAGATAACCACAGAAGCAATAAAACTACAATCAAGGAAGTTATAAGACAAGGAGACCATTATTCATTGCATTAAAATGCAGATACTGCTTGTTACATAGCTGATGAGGAAGAACAATAATACACGATATACACCGTTGTTAAATTAATTTGCCAAATGCCCTGATATAAGTTCTAGGTAGTTTCAGGGCATTGATGATTTCATTATTGCCAAGACAAGAAAAGTTATCTACAAATAAACTAACGAAATTCTTCGAATTCTGCTCAATTTCAAATTAACTTAAGGTATATTGAGCATTTTTGCTACCTAGTGAGTAATAAATCATCACTAGAGATTGTCCACAACTACCAGAACTTAAACAAGTTATTGAAGTCCACAGGACACAACTATATACACTATGTCTTGTTAAGATGCTATGTAACAAGTTCTGAACCAACTGATCACTGAAATGGTACTTATAACAAATAAGATAAATTAAGTCTTCAGTAATGCTACTAACAATAACAATGGTACATATTTATGAGCCTAATATGGAGTTTTTACATGCACAATCACATCTTTTCAGTATTCTGGTAGCACTAGGACCAGGACGAGGCAGTGGAACTCAGGGCTCTGGTTTAAAAAATATTCACTTTTTTTTTTCCTCTCTGAGATGGCTCCCTCGTCTGTCTGCTCGCTGCTTGCGCTCATTGTCTGCTCATTGTTTTTGCTTGTTGTTTTTGTTCAATGTCTGCTCATTGTTTGTCTTCTTTAGGAGGCACTGGGAACTGAACCTGGGACCTCCCATGTGGGAGGCAGATGCTCAACTGCTTGAGCCACATCTACTCCCCCCACAAACATTCACTTTTATCAGGGTAAATGGTTGGTTTTGACTTGATGTGAGTGACACAGTCTGATCTTGCAGGAGCCCCATTCTAGACCTATTCTAGAGCCTTCCTGCCCGTGAAAGCTTACTTGCCTTCCCTCCTATTCCTTAGATTCCTGCTAGATCACAAGCTGGCTGGTCTGATAAACTGATTGGATCTGTGTTTGTAACTGTGGTGGTTTGAAGCTGCATGTACATCAGAAATCTAATCCATTCCTGTGTGTGTGTGAACCCATTGTAAGTAGGACATTTGTTGAGGTTACTTCAGTTAAGGTGTGGCTCAGCCCAATCAGGATGGGTCTTAATCCTATTACTGGAGTCCTTTGTTAAGTGGAAGGAAATTCAGAGAGAGAGAGAGAGAGAAAGCCACAGGAAGCAGTAAGCTGAACCTCAACAGAACCTGGAAGAGCAGGAGATGCCACCAGGTGACAAACTAAGGACCAAGAATCGCTGGCAGCCAGCCGCAGAACGCCACAGTCTTTGGGGTACTTCAGTATTGCAGGTACTGATTTTTGAATTGGAAATATTCAAGAGTCACATTGGACATCTGTGAACAACTCTCAATCCTGGCAGGCATAAGGCAAAAGCAGACAGCTCTATATTCTGAGACAGCTGATGGGGACCACAAAGGACTCCTATTCTGAAACAATTTGCTCCCTGACTATCTGAAATGTCCCTGTTACACACTCAATTGGTTTGAGACATTGAGGATTCCTATTCTTTGGCATCAGTATGGAGAAAGGATTATACATTGAGCCACTAGTGGGTGTTATGGGTTGAATTGTGTCCCCCCAAAAGACCCCTGGCCCTTATTTGGAAATAGGGTCTTTGAAGATGCTATTAGTTAAGGTGAGGTCAAACTGGATTAGGGTGGGCCCTACTCCAATATGTCTGGTGTCCTTTTCAAAAGGGGAGAGGGGACACAGCCAAGGCACAGGGGGATACACCATGTGAAGAGACAGACACGGAGAGGGAAAATGGCCATGTAATGATGGAGGCAGAGACCGAGTTATGCCACAAGCCAAGGGACACCAAGGATTGCCGGTTACTGTCCGAAGCCAGGAGAAAGGCATGGAACAGATTCTTCCCTACAGACTTCACAGGGAGCGTGACACCTCGATTTTGGACTCCTAGCATCCAGAACTCAAGACAATAAATTTCTATTGTTGTAAGCCATCTGGTTTGCAATAGTGACAGTAGGAAACTAAGACACTGAGGCACAGTGGGTGTGAGGTGAAAGACGACAGATTTAAAGCCTGACTACCTGGCTTGAATCCCAGTTTTGTCATTTCACCCCCCAACCTTAGCCAAGTTATGTAACCTTTTAGATTTCAGTGTTCTTTATCTATAAGTGGGTTGTTGGGTGGTGAGGGTTAAATGAGATAATGTAAGTAAAGAACCAAGCATTGTGCCAGGGACAAAGGAGGGGCTCAAAAAGGAGTCATGATTGTCGTCAACACTGGCTACTGTTTCAGTTTCCTAGGCTGCACAAGCAAATACTATGGAATGTGTTGGGCTAAACAATTGGAATTTATTCACTCATGGTTTGAGGTTGGGAAAAAGTCTAAATCAAGGCACCCACAAGGCAATGCTTATTCCCCAAAGACTGTGGCGTTCTGGGGCTGGCTGCTGGCGATTCTTGGTCCTTGGTTTGTCACCTGGTGGCATCTCCTGTTCTCTCCCTTCACTTCTGGGTTCCACTGATGTCCAGCTTCTTGCTTCCTGTGGTGGCTTCTCCTTCTCCTTCTCCTTCTCTCTTTCTCTGAATTTCCTTCCACTTATGAAGGACACCAGTAAGAGAATTAAGATCCATCCTGATTGGTCTGAGCCACACCTTAACTGAAGTAACCTCAGCAAAAGGTCCTACCTACTATGGGTTCACACACACAGGAATGGATTAGATTTCTGGTTTCATACAGCTTCAAACCACCACAGTTACAAACACAGTTTCAGTTAGTTTATCAGACCAGCTGGCTTGTGATCTAGCAGGAATCTAAGGAATAGGATGGAGGGCAAGTGAGCTTTCATGGGCAGGAAGGCACAGAGAGAAGTCTAGAATAGGGCTCCTGCCAGATCAGACAGGCTGAGTCAGAGCACCTCACTAGGTGCATAAGTCTGGGGATCCAGAGATCACCAGTGTTGAAAAGAAGGCGGTAGCAAGTGGTAACATAACAAGACCAGTTTCATGGAAGAAATAGATGGAAGGAATAAACCCATATCTTCTTTTGCAGATAGATTAGGTAACACAATTCTGCCCTTCCCTACTTTAACATATCCTGATTCAGCCCTCAGTAATAAGAACCATCAGATATTAGGAGTTAACTTAAATGGGACTGGACCAGGAAACTGAAGCATAGAGAGATTAAGTAATTTGACTGCAATCACACAGATAGCAATGAGTAGAGTTCAGATTTGAGCCAAGGCAGTCTATTGGTGCTAGGAGGAGCAGGTTTACCCTCAGCCTTTTTCCTGGACTTTTCCTTGTTATAGGTTAATGAAAATCAAAATTATGGTACAGTGAAGTCTCTTCTTCCAAAGTCAATATGAAAGGCAAAAATCACTATCAGCCCAAATTTATTTTGGTGAATTCCTTTGTAAGGCTCCATAGCAGAGACTGAAATACTGAGTCCAACACAGCTGATTTTCCCTCCGTTGTAGGAAAATATCATTGTTAAAAGTGCATATGGTGTCACTCCCCTGTCTATAATGCTCCTTTTCTTGATTTATCTGACCAGTATTTGGAATCACAAACCCTTTCCACCTGCTCTCATGCTGGTTACTGGCTTAGTGGCTGGGTAGGAACTCCTACTTTCCAAACCAAGAGAAACCAGCTCCCTTTTGGTTGCAGATGAAAATCATCCCTTTTGGTTGCAGATGAAAATCATCAGGACAAGTCCTTACCACCATGGATTTTAATTTCATAACTAGATCCCATCCAAGAGAACATTCCTGTTCAACTTTGTATCTTCATGAACATTTCTAGGAACTGCTAATTACTAATCAATAAAAAAAAGGCACCAGACCAGGGTAGACCTGGGCACCAGGAAATTCTTTTGCTTGGGCTTTGAGTGACAAAAAATAGTTACTCGAGCCTTTTCACTAACTAATCTGCCTCTCAGTGTAAATCTACATAAAACACATTGGGTTTTGTTGGGGTGGAAGAGAATTTTTGCACTTGAAACTGATGAAAAATATGACAATTCTGTAGGGTGCCCAGGATATGGACCATTTGTATGGGCAGCTGCTGAAACACCTGGATAATTTTAGGAGCAAGTGTGTGGCTATTGGAGGACAAAACCGCATTCCACAGAACTGTTTCAGCATTGCCAATTATGTGAACTTTTTTAAAAATTAAGATTACTGGCCAAGTAAAACAGAAACTCTTACACTGTGAAGATAAACTCCTAAACAACACTTAGTTAATGCTAAAATAACTATCTCTTTGTGAGAAATCACTATTACCCTTTGTGTAAGCTGTTTAAAATTCTTTAAACAGTCCTAAGCTAGTACAAGTGACACCAAACATAGACATCTCCCTCTCCTTCCTACAAAAAAGACAGGAAGAAATAAGGGGGATGGGGGAGGAGGGAGGGAGGGAGAAAGTGGAAGGATGGAAGGGAGGGAGAGGGGGAGGAGAAATTAAAAATCAAGATACTGGTAAATTTTCTAGACAGAAAAAGGGATAGAAGGTGGCACAAAAACTAAACTTCAAATATTGTTTTGTTTAAGTTCTGGGCAATTCAGAGACAATAATCTATTTTTTTCTACCAAAACCTTACTGCAAATATGAACACTACAGGTAAGTCTTTAAAAATCTAGGGCCAAGATTATTCAGTATATTCCAGAAGGAAATCATCCTCCAAATCAGGCTTCCAGGTTTCTATAGCTCACCTTTCCCTGAAGATGAGAGACATTGAAGCTATTTTTTTAAACATATTTTGAAATTGAGGTATAATTTGCATATAATAAAATGCACAGATTTTAAGTGCACAGTTCGACGAGTTTTGACAAAAGTGTAGACTCGTGTAATCACCAAAACAAGCATGGTATTTCCACTGTTCCAGAAAGTTCCCTTGTGCCCTTTCCCAGTCAACCTTCCTCCACAACCAGAGGCACCCACTGTTCTCATTTCTATCACCATCTACTAATTTTGCAGGTTCTAAAACTTCACAAAAACGAAATCTTTACAGAAGCTCCTCTTATATGTCTGGCTTCATCCACTCAGCACAGAGATTTATCCATGTTATTGAATCCTCACAGCCTTACTGTTAGAGATAGCACTGCCCCTATTTTCAGATGAGGAGACTGAGGCCCAGAACATGTAGGGATTTGCGGCCAGCTCCTGGGGTTGCCAGGACTAATTGTGGAGGCATTGGTTTTAAAATCCCCACCCCAACGTCACTCCTCCCCTATAAACAGAGAAAAAGTAAAACCACCAGAGAACGTCCAGGGTTTGAGCAAAGAGGCACCTCAATCTTGAAAAAGGCCTGTGTTGAGGATACATTTTAAAATAGAAAATGCAGAGGTCAGAATAAACTTTTTCAGATTCAAGAGGGGTAAAAAAAAAAAAAGGAAACGGTCTCATAGCAGGTGGCTGACTGTTGTGAGATATAAGAAGGAATACAAGATGAAATAAAAACGCGATAAAAATATTGGTCGTGCTGGTATTAAAAGTAGTAAGATGTTGATGATTTAGGCCTCCGAAGGCTCCTTTACATGTCTTGCTATTATCTAGCTCAGCTGCTGAAACCTGCTGTTTTAAAGGCAGGAGAGTTGAGCATGCCATGATCGCACCTGGGTTATTTTTCATTCTGTCGAGCCCCACCACACTATATTTTATTCTGCTGCCTTTAAAAGGATGATGATACAAGTACGGTTAATTTGCTTCTCTTCTTTATCTACACAGTGTCATGACCCACCACGGCTTTGTCCCACGAGATCTGTTTTTCAACCAAAAAGAAATCCACAAGAAACTCTCCCTAAAAATTCCATTAATAACCTCTTTCTGCGCGTATAGGTTGCAGGGTCTGGAACTAAGAATGTTTTAATCTCTTCAGCAAAACAATGTCTCATAATGATGTACAGGACTATTGCTGTACTGATGAAGAATCATACATAATTCAGCACCTTTCACTTGGCACCGCTGTGATATCCTCATTAGCCGTGGCTCACAGCGTCTGTCAGATGGTGTCCATGCGAACGCAGGCATTACATTGTCTTTGAGATGTGCAGCTGCTTCCATGACACTGCCAGTATATAAAAACATGACGCCAGTTTGTTTTATTTAGTGCTAAACCTTCCAGTTTGTAAAAACAAGGCTGACACAGAGCCTGACATGAGGCAGTGAAAATAATTAGCTCTCATTTTCTCAGCCTCCTATTTCCTTCTCCCTGCTGTGTTCTCCTTCCACTAAACCACCACATGTCAGTCGAAATGGGAGGCAATTAGTGGGCTCATTTCAGTCCCCACAACTGTGCTGAAAAGAAAGTATTTATGATGGCACAATGAACAGCTGAAAGATTAAATAACATTTGCCTTTTGAAAAGAAAATGACTTCTAGCTAAATGGGCAATTTTTGATTATTCTCAAACAAGCTTAGAGTAGTTGGTTTTTAAAATACAAGAAAGGAAAATGAGTCATTTTTAGGTGAAAGAATCAAATAAAACTTGACACAGTAATGCAAATAACTGATGTTTTATTGCAAAATATGTAAATGCGTTATACCCTTAACAATGGCTTGTGTCTAAGGTCAAGGCAGATTGGTGCCAACTAGACACCAGTGGAGATAAGATTGTTATATTGCCTTTTGGGGGGTTGTTATTTGAGTTAGGGATGAAAAAGGGACTTTAGGGACGCGATTAAAATAAAGTGAAACAAATCAAGTGAGACTTACTTTCTTATGATGCATTACGTACTTGACTACCTAAAATGGTTCAGATGGTAGTTGACATGTTTGGGAAGGGCTTTTCTTAAAACACAACCACAACAACAAAAACTATATTTGAAACTGGAAGGTACTCAGTATTCACCTTGGAAAAAAAGAATAGCAAGTCCTGTTATTGATTTTTGAACAATTAAGAGTCAATTCTAGCTCAGATCGAGTTTCTTAAGTAATATAGAAGGTGGTATGGTTATCTAATTACTGCTTAAAATATTTTAACACTGGAAAATTGTGACAAATAAATGTTTACCCAAGACTCTCAATATATTAAGACAGCTATTCTGCCTGCTAAGTTCTTCTACCTCCCTAGAGATGACTCCAAGAAATTCAGGTTTTTTTCCCAAAAAAACACTGGTTTAGCTCATTGGTGGTGTTTCCCAACTGAGCTACTCTCGACCCAAATCCTAAAGTCCAGGATCAATGTGGTTCTCAGCCACCCTCTATTCTCCAGCATAGTGCTTTTAATTTCTCTACAAATAATCCATCCCTTTTACAGCTGTCAGACCTAAAGCCCTAATTTTTGGTTCAGAAAACACAAATTGTTTTGAGTCCTGACATCTCCTCCTTGCAGAACTTACAGTGATCCCCATACACTTGGCAAAATCTGCTTCTAGAAAGCAAAGCTCCCATCTATTATTATGATCTGTGGATGTCATCACAAAGTCCCCAACCTATGGCTGTCACCAACATTTTTTAAGAGAGTGACAAGTTTAAATTTTGCCTCTCTGTCTCTATAAACATGTTTCTACTTTTCCCAAATTTGAATCCCAATTTTTGGTTCCTATACGGTCAGTGTGTCTACATGAGGCAATAGAAACTCAAGGAGACCTAAGCCAACAATGGATTCATTAGGAGACTGGGGTTCTCCCTGAGTTCACTACACGTATTATTATAGTTGGTAACCAATAGAAATGTTTGTTGTTTTGTTTTGTTTTGAGGTACTGGGGGCAGGGGATTGAACCCGGGACCTTGCATGTGGGAAGCCGGAGCTCAACCACTGAGCCACATTGGCATCCTTGAGTTGTTTTTTTTTGTCTGTTTTGCTTGTTGTTTGTTTTTTCAGGAGGCACCAGGAACTGAACCCGGGACCTCCTGTGTGGGAGGTGGGAACCTCTTCTGCTCCCAGAAATGTGTTTGTAATTTATTCTAACCTATGTTTTGTCATGTATATGCCATCACTATTCGCTACTTGAAAAGGAATTCATAATCTTGATTAAGAAGATGAGGCGTGATCCAAAAGTATGCCGGAGCCAGCGCTCATGAGCTGACTGTACACATCTCTTCCCAACTCCAAGTTCAGGAATGTCAGGTAGGTAACTTGAAATTGGCCATTGTGGAAGTATTTATACCATGGAAGTCTGTAAATGCTACAAATCAGAGTTGCTCTTTCCAGAGCAAGTCGCTAGACATTTCTTGGCACACCACTGTCTATACATGGTTGTCAATCCATCAGCAAGTACGGACTGAGCACCTCTCCCAGTTCTGCTCTTGTTCTAAAGGAGGCTGCCCAGCCTGTTTGACAACATATATTGCCATACTCTATAATTAGAAATCAGCAGCAAGTTATGTCATTGTAAAATTCCAAACTGTGTTAGCTGTCAAATAAAACTTCTAGTTCTTATAGAATCCTACCAATACAACCTTATATATTCAGGCACATAAATACATGTGTGAGTAAACATCTCCCCCCACCCCACCCCCAAAAAAACCCAGTTGTTTATGGGAAATCAACTTCCCTATGTTGAATTTTTAATAAACACAAGATGTATCAAAGTAAAGAAAAGCATACCTTTTAGTGTTCTGAAATTTACAAAAGGTGTTGGGTTTTTAACTTCCTTACAAAATCCTTTTCTTTGTTCCCTGTTATTTATGCATGTTTATCTATCCATTTATAAAAATTACACAATAGAAAAGAAAGCCCTATTTGACAGTTTTTGATATTTCTAGTGCTCTGAGAAAGGGCCTGGAGATTCAATTAAGTTTATTAAATGCAACATTATATAAGCACTCTAATAAAGACCTACAGGCACAACACAAGCAGGAAGCATTTGTAAAAAAGCAGCCTTTTAAACCTATAGATGAAACAACTGGAGAAGCAAAATTATTGATTGAGGTTCTTCCGGTGGGGAGTGGGAGAAGGGGAGCAGGTGCTAATGATGACAGTGTGGACAGAGGGAGAGGGGGAGAGTGGGAGGGAGATTTCCCCAGTGATAACCTGCCCTTTTGATGGAGGCCGTTAGTTCTGCTCCTACCTCTTCAAAATATTCCTCTCATTTTCTCTCCCTGGTTCCTTTGCCCCTTCAAAATACCTCTCAAAAGGAAATCAGAAGTGATGGTCATTTGGAAGAAGGGGGGGCTGGAGTCTGGAAGCCTGATTCCTAGTCAAGGGCCCAGTGTCGTCGGGATATTGGGAGAGATGGGGCGTTGATTCTGTTACTTCTGCCCCAGACTCAGTCTCTTACCAACTGCAGGAAGCCAACTTAGACACACAGGAACTCAGCTTCAATCAGGTCTCCTTTGCCTCACTGGGGAGAGGAGGGGAGATGGATGTCGAGGGCAAAGTCTGTGACTGTTCAGCACTCACAAGGAATGGCTGACTCCCCAAATGGTTCCTTCAGAACTCTGCTTTTGAATTTTTATGACACGAAGTCTCGAACAGATCTTGGGGAGAAAACTGCTGGGTGATTTGATAGTTTATTCCTTGGCAATTTGAGAATCAATATTCCTGACTGGCGAACTTATAAGAGTTATAATAATAAACTGTATGCAGTCGAATATTTCTATAAAAAAGGGTGGTTGCCACCCTGGGGGGTTTGTGAAGCTGCCTGAGATTCTGGAAGCCGCTTTCCTTTTGTGCCAAGCCAAAGGCCTTCGATTATAAAACACAAGGCTCTTATCACATGAAACAAAAACAGTGGTAATGTAGTATGTACAGCTGTGTGGTGGGATGAGGAGGCTTGCCCATAAGAGGCAGTATGGTACAGTGGAAAGCCCTTGGGCTTGGAAATGGGCATGCCTGGGGGGAGTCCAAGACCCAGGCCTGCCTCCTACTAGCTGGGGGGCCCTAGGCAAGCAACTGCACCTCCCTGCTCCTCAGTTTCCTCATGGGGAAGGAAGGCAGATAGTCTTCCCTATCATGTGCATTGTAACAATTACCTTTCCTTGAGAAAAATGTTCTTACCACAGTGTCTGGCAGAGGTTTGAAATAGTAATAATTATGAGCATTCCAACCCCCGAACACAGGAAACATTCAAGCCAGGAAACTCAATTGTCATAACTTTAAGGCTGCCTCAACATACCTTGTTATCTAAATTAAGAATTCACTTTACTCTTTAAAAGTGAAACAAAACACCCTTTTTCTCTCATTACAAAGGTGCTCTGTGTTCATTGTAGCAGTAGGCCAAGTAAATGAATAAAACTCACTCTCAGTTATTATTAATTTAAATGGACAGTGAAACATTTGGTTCGGTCATGATTTTTTTCCCCTCTCAGGTTGTTTAAAAGGAAAGGAAACAGGACCTTTTGTTAGTGGGAGAATTCTTGTGGTGTTTATGGGCCTAGAATCTGATCAGGCCCTGGTCATCCAGAAGGCCCGTGTGCTCTACTCAAGGGCAAGAGCCAGGCAGCAAGGCTTGACTGCTATAGTAGACAGACACTCAAACGCAAACGGCTTTCCTAGGCGCCGCGAATCAACCTCACTTTTGGGCTATAATCCATCTGGCTATAAAATGAAGCATAAAAATAATTTAATCTGAATTCTTAGAACAAAAGGTTGACAGGTCTTAGGATGAAACGTGTTTTTTTCTACATATATTTGTATTTTTGTGTATAATGTCCTTTTGGGGGGGTATGTGGCAGTTTGATATTATTTATGAATTCCAAAAAGACATATTGATTATGTTTGTAAACTGGTCTGTTCCTCTGGGCATGATATCCTTTGATTGATTTAAATGCAAAGGCTTCACATTTACTTGATTAAATAAAGATTATGGCTTTGATTCAATCACGTTATTAGGGTATTCAGGGTTGAGTCCCTGTCCCTTGGTGGGCTATATAAACCAACACTCAATCAAGAACACAGAAGTAGACACACAGAGAAGATACACAGAGGAGAGAACTTAGTTTTGATGCTGGAGCCTGGGGAAGAGAGATGAGCCTGATAGTCTATAGCTGACCTTGTGAAGAGAACAGAGCAGCTGAGCCTGGAAAGAAATGAGCCCCGGGAAGAGAGACGAGTCCTGTGCCAGCCTACAGCTGAGATTGGAAGAAGTTGGACCCATGGAGCCTTAAGAGGGAAGAGGAAGGCTGAACCCTCGCAGACATTGCCTGCCATCTTGCTTCAACATGTAGCAACAGACTTTGTGTGAGAAAGTACCTCTTATGGTATCTTGAGTTGGACTCTTTAAGGCTTTGTGACTCTAAGCTCCTACCCCAAATAAATACCCTTTATAAAAGCCAACAGAGTTCTGGTACTTTGCATCAGCACCCCTTTGGCTGACTAATACAGGGGGGAATCTATAAGATGATCCTGGAACAAGTTTATTGAACCAGAAAACAGGAAACAAAGACTATTGAGATCCTATCAAAAGATACAGGAGCCAACTTGAAGGGGCTCCCAGTGGTCAAAGATGGAAGCATATGAGCATCAAAAAACAATAATAGCCGCTACGGATTAGCATAATGTGCTTGGTGTTACAAAAACATATCATTTTGCACTCTAACGATTATTACAGTAAATAAAAATCCAGGAGTTTATAGTGGCACTCAAGAAAGACAAATAAGGTTTTATTTTCATGGTCTGTTCTTAGTAGGTCAAAGTTACTGAAATGATATATCAATTTTAAGGAGCAGTTACCTGGTGGTCTTTCTCAAATGCATTGGCAGAGAAGTGGTGTGGCAGTTTGAGATTATTTTTATGAATCCCCCAAAAAGGAGAAAGATTATGTTTTTAAACTGGTCTGTTCCTCTGGTTGTGATACCCTTTGAATGCACTAGATTCAGCTGACATGTCTTGATTAAATTACATGTTAAGGTTAGGGCTTTGATTCAACCACATCAGTAGAGCATGACTCAGATTGAGTTCCCGCCCCCTTGGTGGGCTGATATAAACGGACACTCACTCAAGAAGACACATGGGAAGAGAGAGAGCTCCATAGATGCCAGAGGAGAGAACTTTGTCATGTGACAGAAAGGAGAAGGCTCAAACAGCTAAAGCCCGGGGAAATACGAGCTGCTCGTGTGATAGTTTGCAGCTGAAGACAACAGAGCAGCTGAGGAGCTGAGAAGGCCCAGAAAGAAACGAGCCCTAGGCCAGCCTACAGCTGAAATTGGAAGAAGCTGGGACCAAAGAGCCTTAAGAGGAAGAAGGAAGGAGAGACCAGGCAGAGATCACCCACCATCTTGCTTCAACACGTTGAAACTGACTTTCGTGAGAAAGCAGCCTTGAGTTGGACTCTTTAGGGCCTTGTGACTGTAAGCTTTTACCCCAGAGAAATACCCTTTATAAAAACGAACAGGTTTCTGGTACTTTGCATCAGCACCCCTTTGGCTGACTAATACAAGTGGCTACTGTTTTCATGATAAAGCCGTGGTCATAAATTATTCTCAATGGCTGCTTCTAGACCACGTCTTTCATTTTACTTGTTAAAGAAAAAGTGAGATGGTCACGCTAGTGTCCCTGATATGAAAACTCTTAGGTTTGTAAAGGACTTCCAAAGGTCCAGTTTTTCCCTTGCAAGGCTTACTAGCGACATGGAGATAGGGGTGGACATAAAGCCTTCACTGTCTCCTTGAAGGTGGGTTAATGAGAACTCAGTTAATTGAGGGTTTGGGGGAAGTCTTTTTTTTCTTGGGCTCTACCATTAAGGGACAAGGTATCAAAGTTTTCAGGTGAGGAACAGTCAACTCAAAGCACATTTCTGAGAAAAATTTTTGTAACGATGGGGCATAAGCTGGCATAACTGGATAGTTTAGAACTGGCCAGTAACTTATTCTAGGATTATTTGATGAAAGTTTACAGATGGCTAAACGTCTTGGGTCAGGTACGAGAGCTGGTGCATGTTTACTGCAAGGGCAAGAACGAAGTCATACTGTCTGGTTTCAGTTCTGTCCTTGCCAAACCCTAGACTGGTTACACACTTTCTCTTGCTATCTGTTTCCTAATCAGCCATGATAATAATGTGCCTTATGCATCTCACAGAAATGCCAAGGGGATAAGTGAGATGACATTTACGAAAGCCCTTGAGCTCTTTAGAAAGAAGTACTCTGTATGCATAAGCTTTTACAATTATATTCAGGAAATTAGGTGCAAATGTCCATCAACCTCTTCAAGCCTTGGTCAAAACTCATCCCTTCCAAAAAGCTTTCCCTGATTATACTTTCATTCCAGTCTCTTCTTTATACATTTAGTGCACTGGCAATATATCCACAGTGAATCCTGTACTTTTGATCTGGAAAACCTAGAAATCTGGGCACCATCCTGGTTCCTCCCGTTCACTCACACCCATGCCTAGCTGGGCCGCCCAGCCCCTCCTTCCCATGGTTCTTAACAAGCGGTCAATGAGCTTGAATTCTGCCATAGCCTCAGCTCCTCATCACCTTTCACCGGGTTGTCTGAACTGTCTCCTCACCCGTCTTTTGCACTCTAGTCTGGCCCCTTTCCAGTTCATCTTCCTTGTTGCTTCTGAGAGGATTTTTAAAAACATAAATCTGATACTATTTCCTGCTTAAAACCCTCTAAACTCCTTAGCTTAGCATATCAGACAATTTATTACCTGGCCCCCAGCCACCCCTCTGGACTTAACTGCCACCACACTACTCCTTCTGCTCCACGTTAAGTCTTCCCAGAGGGAATGATGCTTGAGCTGAGTCGTGAGGTTCCATAAAAATTAGCCCCGACAAGAAAGTAGCCCCAGCGACCTTCCTGGCTTCATGCCCCTGAACTTTTGCACATGCTGTTCCTTTTGCCTTCAGTGTCTTCTCCCTATTTAATAATTCCTACTGGAATTCTCTACCAAGAAGACTTGAATTGCTAGTAGGAATGTAAAATGGTGCAGTCACTGTGGAAAACAGTTTGGTGAAGTTAAACATAGAATTACCATATGACCCAGTGGTTCCTCTCCCAGATACATGCCCCAGAGAATTGAAAACAAGGACTCAAACAGATACCTATACACCGGTATTCCTAGCAGCATTACTCACAATAGCCAAAAGGTAGAAACAATCCAAGCATCCATCAACAGATGAATGGCTAAACAAAAGGTGAGATATCCATACAATAGAATACTATTCAGCCATTAAAAGGAATGAAGTTCTGATACAGGACAACACAGTGAACCTTGAAAACATTATGCTAAGTAAAATAAGCAACCTACAAAAGGACAAATATTATATGATTTCATTGAGAAATCTAGAATAGGCAAATCCATAGGGACTGAAAGCAGATTAGTGGTTGCCAGGAGCTGAGGGGAAGGAGGAATGGGGAGTTATTATTGCCCAATGGGTACAGAGTTCCTTAAAGGGTACAGAGTTTGGGGTGATTAAAAAGTTTTGTTGGTAATGGATGATGGTAATGGTTGCACAACATTGTGAATGTAATTGATGCCACTGAATTGTGCACTTAAAAATGGTCAAAACAGCAAATTTTGTTATCTGTTACCACAATAAAGGAAAACAAAACAAAACAAAACAGAAGAGTTCTACACAATGATGGCCAAGAACAGACCCTAGTATTTGATCTCAAATATTATCTATAGCTTCTGATTTTTTACTAAAAATATATTTCTCGGTTTTCTGCATTAACAAGTCATTTCTTTGTTAATAGGAAATTATTTTCTTGGTTGAGAAAACTCTCCTGAGAAGTCTCTTCAGGAAAATAGTTCCCCCTTCTTTAACCACCTGAAAGCTATAAAAAGGTTTAAACAAAGAGTACTCATAAATTAAGTGCCATGGAGTTGAGGATACTAAAGAAGGCAAATTAAGAGTGTGCAATGTGTTTACCATGAGATGGATGTGGGGGTAGCCACAACCACAGAATCTCAGACTTAGAAGGGCCCATGGCTGTTGATGGAGAGAGAGAAACTTACTTTCCTGCACCCTGTTTGTGAGCTGCTTTTAACAACAGAAATGAATAGACAGTGACCCATCTATACAGGGAAAAGAAAAATATTCATATGAGAGAAATTAATATACGGAGAAGCGTCATAGCAGGTTTCACTGACCCAAGTTCTGGGGCCCAAACAAAAGAGGTAAAGATTCCATCCAGCAGAAGCATAGGCAAGACACTATCAAGTAACTAGAAAGAACATCTTTTGAAGCCCCAGATGAAACTCAAGCCCTCCTAACAATTTCCCATGGTTCTCCAGCATGATTCCCAGGAATGGCCTAGGGTCAGTAAGGCCTTAGTAAGGAAGGGCCTGTTGGGCCCTGAGCCTACCCTAGCCCTGCTAGAGCAACCCACTACAGTTATGGTGAAAAGTAGGTGCTTCAAAGGTCCCTCGGCATTTTCTCAAAGAAAATGTACTAACAGTGCTGTAGTTAAGAGCTTGTGTTCTGGAGTCAGAGAAACCTGTGTTCAAATTGCTAATTTGCTACTTGCCAGCCATGTAACCCTTAGGCAAGTTTTTTAACCTCTCAGAGCCTCAGTTTCCTCATTTGTAAAATGGAGGAAATTAGCGTCAACACCTCATTACTATATCCCTGGTACAAAATAAGTGGTCAATTTATAGACATTATCATTATTATTAGCTGGTTGTGGTAATCCAAAGTATCATAAATCCACTATAATTCTAATTCATATATACCCTAGGCCAAACAATTTTTCCAGACTCTAAAGAATGACACAAAGTGAAAGTCTGACTGAATGAGTGCTGGTCAAATGCCCTGCCCCTCTATTTAGAGCTGATGGGTTTCCATATTGTCTACTACAGTTCCATTCTCAGTGTGGTTTTACCCCTGGTATTATGCAGCTGATTCTCCATAAGAAACAGGGATCATGAAGCTGTGATGCTGAGCAGCATAAACTATCAGTCTGATATCCTACTTCCTCTCTCCCAGTGCATGCTTTGTTGTCCATTTCCTTGTGGATTTGGGTGGCCTCACATTGGACTCTTCAGCTGACGGAGAGAATAAGATTTCTAGTTGGATTACAGAGGCAGCTGGCCCCCTTTCAGCTAAATTCTATTTTATAATGTCTATAAATTTACTCATAATCAAGTTACTAGCTGGTAGGGGAGGTGTATAAAACCATGGAGTTACAGGAGAGAAAAAGAATACCTTAGATTGAAATTTATCCAAAGAATTTAAAAAGTGATTTACCTGTGGGCCAGTTCCTGGTTTCAAGTGAAAACCAAAAACAAGTTCAAGGTTCACTATTTTTTCCTCATTTTCTTCAGGTTCACCAACCAAGTCCTAAAACAGAAAACCAAGCACAATTTATTCTAGATGTTATTTTAAATTTTACTTTTCGTGGAAAAGAGATGATTCTTTTAGCACTAGTTTTTCTGTTCTAATCTATTGTTTAACTTTTGGCTATTTTTGATCATGCAATGAATTACAATTACCTAGAGCAAGAGAAATGACATAGTAAGCATTTGAGAACTTTGCCCAATGATTTCCCTCATGCACTACAAATGGGAAGTCACTTTTGCATTTCTCACAGTGCATCTTGCATTGTGCAATTTTACCCTAGGAATGCACTCAGCACCTGGATAGGTATTGTGAGACTTCACTTTAAGAGTTTCACAACACTCAGGATATTTACAGGCCATTTCCAAAGAGGAATTATGCAGTGCCTAGAGCACATGTGGATGGAGAACCAGAGGAACAAAATGAATCTTCATGGGTTTAGCGATGGAATACCCAGGTGTTAGTAAATGAGAATTCCCTGTACTAGCAGCAAGTATCTACTGATTATATAGCAAAGTATGCCATATACCTTTAGAGTAAGTTCAAAATAATATGTCGAATATAATGTCTTATTCAACCAATAATGCGCCCCCCCCTTCACCCCAATGCGAGTGATAATCCAGAGTTCTAGTGTGTGAATTCCTTCAGTGACTTCCAAGTCGGACAAAGGTCTCCTGGAGCCAAAGGTCTCCTGGAGGTCCTTGGCTTCGATTGCTGGCACTTAAATCCCCCAGCCTCTAAGGTGACATGTGTTGTTCTTATCATGACTGTATTGTTAATGTTTCAACTTCTGGGGAATAAGGGTGCTCGATCTATGCACATCCTAAGCGTCTCTCAAAGGGCCTTTTGTTGGACAGAGATGATTAAATTTCACTTCAAACAACCATTTCCGACACTGGCAAATTTAGGTGTGGATGTGACAGGTGCATTTGTCAATAAAAGTATCATACTTGCAGTAAGAAAAAGCCTTACCTACCTTAATTAGTGGTGGGAAGTGAAACAAGTTTAGGTAACCGTGGGTTAATTTCTCAATGGCTAACTGTAAAAGAAAATCACATGACTTTATTAATGATCTGATAATACCCAGAAAGGATTAAAATTATTGTACACACACAAAGGCAACCCTTATTTATAGAGTCCATCAAGTATCTTGGGGATGCTAATATCCAATATCTATTGAGAATAAACCTGATGGTTCCAAGTAGTATAGGTAGTTTAAAATTAATGAAACAGGAAGATATTTTAAAGATGTTAAACCTCAGACTAAGCAATAAAAAAAACCGTTCTTCAAATGCCAGCAGAGCATGGCAGTGACAAGTTAATGTTCTGTGTCCAGAATGCAGTCATCACCCTGAGCAACTGTGGAAAAAACAACAAAGAACACAAACCTAACACCAGAGACTTTCATTAAGGCTGAAATTTCACTACAGGGTTTGTTTCACTGTGAGACATTTTCTGTGAGTATGTGTGCAACACTCCCTCCCCCAATGAAGCACAAAGAAATCTTAAAGGAAAGGAGGACAATTTAAATTATGATTTTTTGATACAAATCAGGTATAATTCAGCTTTTCTGTGAACTGAGCGTACCGTGTAGGGAGTAAAAAGTACCAACGTGCAAAAAATTAGAAGCATTTTTAAAAGCAAAATGAAAGCTGTTGACACTTGACAATGTAATGGACAGTTATTGGATGTTCACTCCTCTTCCTTCTACCTGCCTCCTCCACACGAGGCTTCAAGATGCAGGGGAGAAGGGAGCAGGCTTACAAGGACAACCGAGCAGCAAAAGGCTAGGTGGAAATACTGCTCCGATTGCCAGTTTTGTGATCTACCATCTAGGGCTGACACTCTTTGAGAAGGTGTGCAACAATGATTGTGCCTTCCTTAGTGAAAGACCCAATGTCACAACCAGGTTGTCAGTGGCCGGGGGCAGGGAGGGGAAGGAGGCAGAAACAGTTGTGTCAAGCACCCCAATAAACTCCTCGAGTCTGGAGGTGCTGGCTGTGGCCCATCCCCAACTTTAGAAGACTGAAGTTGGTTCTAAATGCCCCAAGCATATATGCAGGGCCCTCCCAGGGCAAGCTGCCACGGCCCTCTGCCTTCATCTCCCCTTTCATCTAACCCATGGCCCAGATGAATTTATTGGAGAGTCACTGTTACTGGCCGAGCTCCCTCCTCCCCCAAAAGGTAGCCACCCTAATACCAGGGTTCTGCAAAATGAGTGTCTTTATGTGCACCTGCAGACTCACCCAGGAGCTGGAGGGAGTCTTGGGTCTCCTCACAGATCAGGCCACCTGCCTCATGGGCGCTCAGGGCTGACACTCTGCGTCATGAGGAGGGGCCGTTGAGAGATCCCACCCCAACTGGCTGCTTCCAACAAGGCCTAAATCTCTGTGTTTGTGTGTCCTGAGTTGAAGAGTGCCCCCTCCAAATTCATATCCACTTGGAACCTCAGCATGTGACCCTATTTGGAAATAGGGTCTTTGTATATGTAATTAGTTATGGTGAGATGAGGTCATACTGGGTTAGGATGGGCCCTAAATCCAATGACTCATGTCCTTATAAGAAGGCCATGTGAAGACACACAGACACAGACTCACAGATTGGAGCAATACGACTACAAGCCAAGAACACCAAGGAACGCCACCAGCCACCAGAAGCTGGAAAGAGGCACAGAGACATCCTCCCCTATGGTCTTCAGAGCCAGGGGTCCCTGCTGACATCTTGATTTCAGACTTTAGCCTCCAGAGCTGGGAGGGAATAAATTCCTGTTGTTTTAGGCCACCCGGTCGGTGGTAATTTGTTACGGCAGCCTTGGGAAACTAATATAATGAGTTTCTTGGCTGCTTTGCAACATTAGACTCTTTTGATCACTGTCTCTACCTAAAGGCTTCTGTAACACAATCTCTTCTGATTTTCCTGCTTTCTAGATAGGTACTACTCCTGCTCCTCTTCTTTCTTCTGCCCATACTGCTTTGACCTCCCCTTGCTACACACATCCTGTCTGAAGCCACAGAGTGTGTCAGAGGAAAAGCTTCCCTGCTGGAAGAAGACAGTTCTCGGTCAGGGGTGTAAACATAGCTATGCTTTCCTCCTTGAACCTGTGAACTGCCCTCTCCCCTGCGCCTCCTCCTCTCTTCTCCATTCGCATTTCCACTACACTGACCAGGTCTCACTCTCTATATTATAACTTCTTAGCTAGCCTTCCAAAATCCAGCCTCTGCTTTCTAATCCACTTACAACTTTCAGAAGCAATGTTTTAAACATGTCACTTCTCAACACTTCCAATACTCGTCCCGAGGTGTTCAAATTCCAGATCCCCTGGCCCGATGTGGCCACCTGTACAGGATCAGGTCCCACCTCCCTCCACGTCAGGTGTCGTGGTTTCCACCCCACACCTGCACTTCCATCAGCCAGAGCTACTTACTGCTCCTCCTGCCAGAACCACCCGCTCTGCCCTTCTACATTCTGTTTCTTTCTTCTCTCTCTTCATTGCCTCTGTCTAGATTCATGTTCTTTGCTCTCCCTCTCCTGTCTACATTTCAAATTCTGTCCTTCCTCCAAGAGCCAGGATCCAGCTCACCGCATGAAGTTTTCCCTCTCTAGCTCCCTCCACTGCCAGTCCCAAGCACAGGGAATGAGTCACTCCTTTCCTCTGAACTGCCAAGAAACTCTGCATTATGAGAAGCTGTATATACATGTTTAATCTCTGCAGTGAGATGTGAATTCCTTAAGGGGAGGATTCTTCTTTGTAACTTCCCAGGCCCAGTCCTGCAATTAGTAGGCATTTACTAAACTTGTTGAACAATAAACACTATGTTTGGACATTGCTTGCCCTAAGGAGACCAACCAGCATAGATGGTTCTGGAATTTGCTTTCATTGGCCTAGTCTGGGAATATTTGAATCATTGATGGCTTTTGGTGAGGTGAGTATCACAGCTCAACACCCTTTCCTCCTAACTGATCCTTAAGGAATGCTGGTGAAATATGCCAGACACAAAAGGACAAATATTGCATGGTTCCACTTATATGAGAGATTGAGAATAGGCACCTATATGAGATACTGAGAATAGGCAAATTCTATTGAGAATAGGCAAATTACTCTACAGAAAGTAGAGTAGAGGTTCCCAGAGGCTGGAGGGAGGGGGAGCCGGGAATTGTTGCTTAATGGGCAAAGAGTTTCTATTTGAGATAATGAAAAGTTCTGGACATATTGGTGATGGTTACATATCATTGTGACTGTACTTACTGCCACTGAATTATACTCTTAAAAATGGTTAAAATGACAAATTTTGAGTTTATGTATTTTACCATAATAACAAAAGAAAAAAAAAGCTTTAAGGAAAAACTATGAACAAAGAAGAATTGTATCAACATAGTAAAAAAAGGGAGGGGGCGGGATCCATCTGGGACATAATATTTCAATCATAATTGTGGACTTTTGAGTAAAGGGGAATGCAGGAATATCTGTCATTATTTATTTATTTATTTTTAAAGATTTATTTATTATTTATTTATTTATCCCCCCCTTGCTGCTTGTGCTTGCTGTGTCCATTCGCTGTGTGTCTTCTCCGTGTCTGCTTATCTTCCCCTTGCTGTGAGGTCCCGCTGCATCAGCCCCTCGCGCCGTGCGGGCCGGCCTGCCCTCACAAGGAGGCCCCGGGAAGCGAACCCGGGGCCTCACATATGGTAAACGGGGGCTCTATCGGTTGAGCCACTCCCGCTTCCTGTTGTGAGG